>JBAMJV010010486.1:0-76104 GCA_037951105.1 Echinarachnius parma | reverse complement strand
GTGTATCCTCCCATGATGATTCTACAAGCTCTTTTCTGGACGCGTTCGATGTCGTTCGACTGCTGTTCTGTAATCGATGTCGACCACACAGTACATGTCAGATGTATAATAGTAATCATCGCCACGACCATGACGACTGGTCTGATACACATGTACGTCATCAGTTACGTCAGATCTAGAGAAGCCACACTTGTTCAAACGACAGAGAATGTAGATGTGCCTGCTTGCCCTTGAGACAATATCCGAGGTACTCATGTCCATAGGCGTACGTACCCGGGGGGGGGGGGGGGGGGGGGGGGGTTGGCGGTTCAACATCCCCCCTTGATGAAAAAGCGGCTGTTTTGAGGGTTTCAACCCCCCCCACCCCCCTTGAACAAGTCCAGGGTACGCCACTGCTCATGTCCCACATGATGGTCGACGGACGGAAGTGTGGTTTCGGCGATGAGTAGATCAGGAAAAATGCCTGGGTTCTCGCTTGTTGAAAGAGATGTGGAGAACACTGCATTTACTTGGATTCAGTTTCATATTATTCCTTGTATCATTCCTAGGAGAGAACACTAATCGGTTTGATGGCCTCTGTTGTCCTCAACCCCACATTTGTTAACAGTGTGAATTTAATACGTGCTCTTCTTTTTCTTCTCTTTTATATTACATTATTATTTTTGTAATTAAAATGATATGTCTGCAGCGTGTCTGTAGTGTGGTCGGACCGATTGGGGGCACACCTTATGTATTTCTACTTGTTTATGCAAACAAGTATCCCCTTATGTTTCCTCATGTTTCCCCTTCAAATTGCCCCCCCCCCCCCCCCCCCTCCGTCGCTACGCCACTGTATGTCTGATTGTATTTCATTGTCTATTTATTTACAAGATCAATTGTTTTACATTGTTTTTATTCAGACTTGGACCCGGTACCGGGATACCCAGGTGAGGAACCAGTTTATCACCAAACAACAGAATCCGCGACCACTACACTCCCAACCACTGAGACTACAACCGAATCCACTACCACTCAACGCACAACAACATCTCAACCGACCACAAAATCCATTACCACTACACTCCCAACCACTCAAACTACAACCAAATCCACTAACACTACACTCCCAACCACTCAGACTACAACCGAATCCACTACCACTGGACTCTCAACCACTCAGACTACAACCAAATCCGCTACCACTGGACCCTCAACCACTCAGACTACAACCGAATCCGCTACCACTGGACCCTCAACCATTCAGACTACAACCGAATCCGCTACCACTGGACCCTCAACCATTCAGACTACAACCGAATCCGCTACCACTGGACTCCCAACTACCCAGTCTACAACCGAATCCGCTACCACTGGACCGTCAACAACTCAATATACAAGCGAATCCAACGCCACTCAATATACGGCAGCATCTGAGCCTACAACAGAGCATGCTATTACTCAGCAATCCACAACTCAAGGTACGTTTATAGAGTGGGCGCTTCAAGGAATTTTTTTTTAGCGGTATGAACAACTGAGTGGCAAGGGGAGAGGAGGGGGGGGGGGGGGGGGTGGACAAGTGCAGCCTGAATTTGGGCGACATGGTTACCTTAGGAGTCCTAAATATTGCTAAACGGGGGTGGGGTCCAGTTATGAACGTAAATTATTGTTCATGCTGTCGCTGTTAATGTTAGTGTTGTTCTTGCAGTGGCAGTGGTGGTTCATCATTTTGCTTCTATCCTTGATAATATTGCCCTGAGGCGCTTTGTGTCCCCCTGAAGTTCATGCTGAATGTCCAATACATATACTTTAAAGATTGTCTTGCTAATCTTTTAGATTTTTGGTAGAATTGGTGCAATTCTATACAGTTATTACATGGCGGTGGAGGGGATAGCACGGGATATTTCATCCCGAGGGATTTTAAATGCTATTGAGGGAAGAGTACGATAGCATTTGAAATCCCGAGGGTAGGAATATTCCGTGATTTTCCCGACAACAAATATAACTAGACATGAAATTCGTCATAGACGAATTAGGTGATCCGTACCCATTTGAAAATTTATCTTTTGAACCTTTCCACAACAAGTTTAAACCAATTTTATTTGGAGAAAATCTTAATGAGGACAAATTATTCAGAGGTCTATCTCTAAGGATTTGCAATCCAAGATGGCGTCCAAAAAAGCAGTTGTTTTGTCTTGTTATTGTGAAGATCATATTAATTATCTTAAATAAGGGTCTTATTGAAGTACACAATATTATGTGGGACACATGTGCAGAGTTTATCTAGGTTCGAACTCCATATTGATTGCAAGGCATGTACCCTTCATGCCCTGAACATCTTATTACATGTAGCTGGAAATTATAAAGGTCTATACAAATGGTTGATTTAGTATTTTAAAAAATTAGATGTATTTTTGTTTCCACTATCACGCAATTTTTATATCAATCCAAAATTAACATGTATTGAATTAATACTGTAAACTCTATTTTGATGGTAATTCATTAACCAGATCTTGAGCTATAACAATTATGAGCTATATTGGGATATACATATATAATGAATCCTGTGACCTTGACCTTTAACTGTATGATCCAAACCTGGGGCCCCAGGTTCATTACAAATTGTTATATTTATGGATATTTCAGTCGTTTCTGAACCGATTTTGATCAAATAAAGTTTATTCTGTCACTAAAATATTATGCTCTTTCAAATTTGACACTCAGTTTTTTATTATCTCAGAAAAATTATTATATGTAGCGCCCTCTCTACCAAAACTCAACTATCTCTTTAACAATAGACAAAATTGAAGTTAGCATTGGCACATTCTTTTTTTTAGGATGAAATTAAATCTTAATAGTGTGAAAATGGATGGGAATTGAGCACTCCAGTATAGAGAATTAACAGGTTTGAGGAATAAGCACAGCTCTCCTCTCACCATTTCCCCTCTATGCACACACACACACACACACACACACACACACACACACCACACACACACACACACACACACACAATCACTCTCACATGTACATGTATATGTCTATACCAGGTCTATACCAGGTCTATACAAATTTAAGGGAGGGTATGGGATGGTTATTACCCCCCTCCCATTTGGAGCCCGTTCGAAATTTGTGTTTAAAACATCACTCTAATTAGAAGCGTGGTTATTATTAGTATTCTTATGTATTTTTATAAAGATGTAATGTTAAAAATAGCGGGGAATTATTGTGCAGGTCATTGCCTCCCCCCCCCCCCCCCCCCACACCCCCACCCAAAAAAGGGAGGGGGTATATTACCCATCCCACCCCCTCCCCCGATCTATACGCCCGTGAACTCTACCAGTCCAAACTGGAGCTAATCTATGACCATGGATCATCTTACAAGATGATCTTTTACAAGTGTCTTTATTCACGTCCGTAGGACACTATAATACAACACATAAATAATACACTTTCCAAATTGAAAGGGTTAAGGTTTCAGATACAAGTCTGCTTTTTGTCACACTGGCTCTACTGAAACTACCTTTTCACATTGGTGATATATTCCTAATATTTTTCTACAAATATATTAACTGTATATTTCATTACTTTCATTACAACTAAAATTCATATAGCATTTTCCATCACGAAAGCATTAATTTAGTCAGTATGCATGTCTAAAACAACAAAACAATGTATTATCGAGACAAGTATTAATCCCCACTTCGTGATATTCTGAAGTATAATAGATAATCCAATAATTATCACCACCATCATTAACACGTGTAACATAGAATCAGGAATAATCACCTTTAATGCACAGCATACTCGATCCCACCTTTGTGATATTCTGAAACATAATAGATCATCCAATAATCATCACCACCATCATTAACACGGTCGTGTAACATAAAATGTTCCGTCATGATATGTTAGTCAACACACACCTCTCTTAAATTGTTTACTCCATGGTATGAAACACACATGCATGATATGAATGAAGAAATGAATATTGTGCTATACGTTGGTGTTTAAACATACAGTGAGAATCACAATTCCTTCCCCATGCATTATTTCATTTCTAATAGGGATACTACGCACAAATGCTAGGGGTGAGAGACTATTTTGACCGTTACTGGAAGGAGGGGCGTTTCATAACATTGTATGATGTAGTATGAGGGCGAAGACCCTAACATTGGGGAGGGTGTTCGGTCTCGTTAATTGGCAACGCATTATATGCATAGATTTGATGTGCGCTGTATTGAGAATCAATGACTGTTTTCAAACATCTAATTAAAAACGCCATAAGTTACGAAACAAAAGAAATATAACGGCTTACGTGGAATTTCTTGAAATATTTGTATGCTAAATTGCAATAAAGGAAAAACAAATGTTGCCATTATTTGAGCAAATTAATAGGAACATATTATTTTTCCTCAATATCTCCAATAAAACATATCAAATTTGTAGACGTATTCGAGCGGGATCGAAGGAGATAGAAGCACAACTGCACCTTCCAAACATAATACAAAATTTATGAAATCAATCAAAATTAAATTTTCGCTTTTCATGGCAATTTGATGACGTCATGATGTCCGGTTTGCGAACTTTGAATATCGCACTATACCTACAACTCATACTCTATCACGAAAACATAACGACCAAAATACTGAACATGGATTTTCAAATTTATGATCAATTGAACAGGGCATGTTTTTACCACATTTTCACATATTTTACGTATGGCAGCACGCGCGGATTTCATGTGTAGCACGCGCGCATCGGCACATTTCCGGTCGGAAAGAGATAGTACTTGTTCAGAATCGTCCCAGCTACAAGATATCAAAACTTGGGACAGATTCAAGCAGAATTGACCGAGATATCGGAATCCAAACACGATATATACATAATCGCAAATGATAAAATCGTTGAAAACTGCTAATGTTAACTTCTCATGGTCATATGATTACATAATGAGGTTTGGTTGGCGATAAGGATGCATGACGTTGTATCTACAACTCATTCGTCTGCAAGGAAAAATATTTTTAACAAAATTGCCCGTGGATTTTAAAAATTATTATCAATTAAAAAAGGGCATATTTTGTACATATTTTGTGCATAGCAGCACTCGCGGATTTTAAAGTTTTACGCCCTCCTGTTCGAGCGTTTTTGGTCGAGGAGATCTGGGAACTGTTTTAATTTATCATAGAAAGTATTGGGAACAGTTTCCAAAAAAAAAACGGCCATTTTTTTGTTCCGTGCGCGCTACGCGTGAAAATGCGCGCGCGCAAACGCGCACGCGCGCAACATTTTGAAATGCTCGGAATGACCTGAAACGTATGGAAAATTGGTTCGCCGGTTGATTTGAGAATTTTTCAAGGATTTTTACCCTTTGACGCGCGCGTACGCGTCCGTCGTTGTCCGTACGACCTTGGGTACGACATTTTTATATAGCCCTTGAACTTAGCTTGCCATGTACAGAGTTTGGTGAAAATATACCATTACGTAAGAAAGATATGGGCTGTTGAAATATTTCACAAAATGGCGTCTCCATGACGTCACAGGGTAGTACCGTCATAATCATTACCCAGGTGCACAATTTCGGACCAAGGTCTATTATGTTCACCAGGTTTCATTATCATATCCCCAGCCAAATTTTACAGACACGAGACACAAAAAACGTACAAAGAAAAAAAAGAAAAACTAGACATGAAATTCGTCATAGACGAATTAGGTGATCCGTACCCATTTGAAAATTTATCTTTTGAACCTTTCCACAACAAGTTTAAACCAATTTTATTTGGAGGAAATCTTAATGAGGAAAAATTATTCAGAGGTCTATCTCTAAGGATTTGCAATCCAAGATGGCGTCCAAAAAAGCAGTTGTTTTGTCTTGTTATTGTGAAGATCATATTAATTATCTTAAATAAGGGTCTTATTGAAGTACACAATATTATGTGGGACACATGTGCAGAGTTTATCTAGGTTCGAACTCCATATTGATTGCAAGGCATGTACCCTTCATGCCCTGAGCATCTTATTACATGTAGCTGGAAATTATAAAGGTCTATACAAATGGTTGATTTAGTATTTAAAAAAATTAGATGTATTTTTGTTTCCACTATCACGCAATTTTTATATCAATCCAAAATTAACATGTATTGAATTAATACTGTAAACTCTATTTTGATGGTAATTCATTAACCAGATCTTGAGCTATAACAATTATGAGCTATATATTGGGATATACATATATAATGAATCTTGTGACCTTGACCTTTAACTGTATGATCCAAACCTGGGGCCCCAGGTTCATTACAAATTGTTATATTTATGGATATTTCAGTCGTTTCTGAACCGATTTTGATCAAATAAAGTTTATTCTGTCACTAAAATATTATGCTCTTTCAAATTTGACACTCAGTTTTTTATTATCTCAGAAAAATTATTATATGTAGCGCCCTCTCTACCAAAACTCAACTATCTCTTTAACAATAGACAAAATTGAAGTTAGCATTGGCACATTCTTTTTTTATGATGAAATTGAATCTTAATAGTGTGAAAATGGATGGGAATTGAGCACTCCAGTATAGAGAATTAACAGGTTTGAGGAATAAGCACAGCTCTCCTCTCACCATTTCCCCTCTATGCACACACACACACACACACACACACACACACACACACACAATCACTCTCACATGTACATGTATATGTCTATACCAGGTCTATACAAATTTAAGGGAGGGTATGGGATGGTTATTACCCCCCTCCCATTTGGAGCCCGTTCGAAATTTGTGTTTAAAACATCACTCTAATTAGAAGCGTGGTTATTATTAGTATTCTTATGTATTTTTTATAAAGATGTAATGTTAGAAATAGCAGGGAATTATTGTACAGGCCATTGCCTCCCCCCCCCCCCCCCCCCCACACCCCCACCCAAAAAAGGGAGGGGGGTATATTACCCATCCCACCCCCTCCCCCGATCTATACGCCCGTGAACTCTACCAGTCCAAACTGGAGCTAATCTATGACCATGTATCATCTTACAAGATGATCTTTTACAAGTGTCTTTATTCACGTCCGTAGGACACTATAATACAACACATAAATAATACACTTTCCAAATTGAAAGGGTTAAGGTTTCAGATACAAGTCTGCTTTTTGTCACACTGGCTCTACTGAAACTACCTTTTCACATTGGTGATATATTCCTAATATTTTTCTACAAATATATTAACTGTATATTTCATTACTTTCATTACAACTAAAATTCATATAGCATTTTCCATCACGAAAGCATTAATTTAGTCAGTATGCATGTCTAAAACAACAAAACAATGTATTATCGAGACAAGTATTAATCCCCACTTCGTGATATTCTGAAGCATAATAGATAATCCAATAATTATCACCACCATCATTAACACGTGTAACATAGAATCAGGAATAATCACCTTTAATGCACAGCATACTCGATCCCACCTTTGTGATATTCTGAAACATAATAGATCATCCAATAATCATCACCATCATTAACACGGTCGTGTAACACAGAATGTTCCGTCATGATATGTTAGTCAACACACACCTCTCTTAAATTGTTTACTCCATGGTATGAAACACACATGCATGATATGAATGGAGAAAGGAATATTGTGCTATACGTTGGTGTTTAAACATACAGTGAGAATCACAATTCCTTCCCCATGCATTATTTCATTTCTAATAGGGATAATACGCACAAATGCTAGGGGTGAGAGACTATTTTGACCGTTACTGGAAGGAGGGGCGTTTCATAAAATTGTATGATGTAGTATGAGGGTGAAGACCCTAACATTGGGGAGGGTGTTCTGGTCTCATTAATTGGCAACGCATTATATGCATAAATTTGATGTGCGCTGTATTGAGAATCAATTACTGTTTTCAAACATCTAATTAAAAACGCCATAAGTTATGAAACAAAAGATATATAACGGCTTACTGGGAATATCTTGAATTATTTGTATGCTACATTGCAATAGAGGGAAAACAAATGTTTCCATTATTTGAGCAACATAATAGGAACACATTATTTTTCCTCCAGATCTCCGCTACAGCATATCAAAATTGTAGACGTATTCGACCAGAATCGAAGGAGATAGACACACAACTGCACCTTCAAAACATAACACAAAATTTATGAAATCAATCAAAATTTAATTTTCGCTTTTCATGGCAAATTGATGACGTCACGATGTCCGATTGGCGATTTTTGAATATCGCACCATATCTACAACTCATACTCTGTCACGAATACACAACAACCAAAATACTGAACATGGATTTTCAAATTTATGATCAATTGAACAGGGCATGTTTTTACCACATTTTCACATATTTTACATATGGCAGCACGCGCGGATTTCATGTGTAGCACGCGCGCATCGGCACATTTCCGGTCGGAAAGAGATAGTAATTGTTCAGGATCGTCCCAGCTACAAGATATCAAAACTTGGGACAGATTCAAGCAGAATTGACCGAGATATCGGAATCCAAACACGATATATACATAATCGCAAATGATAAAATCGTTGAAAACTGCTAATGTTAACTTCTCATGGTCATATGATTACATAATGAGGTTTGGTTGGCGATACGGATGCATGACGTTGTATCTACAACTCATTCGTCTGCAAGGAAAAATATTTTTAACAAAATCGCCCGTGGATTTTAAAAATTATTATCAATTAAAAAAGGGCATATTTTGTACATATTTTGTGCATAGCAGCACTCGCGGATTTTAAAGTTTTACGCCCTCCTGTTCGAGCGTTTTTGGTCGAGGAGATCTGGAAACTGTTTTAATTTATCATAGAAAGTATTAGGAACAGTTTCCAAAAAAAACACGCCATTTTTTTGTTCCGTGCGCGCTACGCGTGAAAAAGCGCGCGCGCAAACGCGCACGCGCGCAAAATTTTGAAATGCTCGGAATGACCTGAAACGTATGGAAAATTGGTTCGCCGGTTGATTTGAGAATTTTTCAAGGATTTTTACCCTTTGACGCGCGCGTACGCGTCCGTCGTTGTCCGTACGACCTTGGGTGCGACATTTTTATATAGCCCTTGAACTTAGCTTGCCATGTACAGAATTTGGTGAAAATATACCATTACGTAAGAAAGGTATGGGCTGTTGAAATATTTCACAAAATGGCGTCTCCATGACGTCACAGAGTAGTACCGTCATAATCATTACCCAGGTGCACAATGTCGGACCAAGGTCTATTATGTTCACCAGGTTTCATTATCTTATCCCCAGCCACATTTTACAGACACGAGACACAAAAAACGTACAAAGAAAAAGAATAAAAAGAATTGTGTTTCCACAATTGCGGTATATTTGGAGATCGTAATGACCGCGGGAAATAAAGACGGATCGTGATAGCGTTATCAAAATGATGTCGAATGAAATCGGAATGACCGCGGGAAATGACGACGGATCGTGGTAGCGTTATCAAATGATGTCGCATGATAATTTGATATGTTATGAACAAGATCTTATCGAGATCGAGCCTTGTAACATGACACGAGTTATATACACAAAGCCAGAGATGATCGTGAAGTATTGTGCGATTGTGGAAACACCCCGCTGAGTAATAACAATACGTGATACGCTATACGTATCACCTAATAATTGTGTTTCCACAATTGCGGTATATTTTGAGATCGTAATGACCGCGGGAAATAAAGACGGATCGTGATAGCGTTATCAAAATGATGTCGAATGAAATCGGAATGACCGCGGGAAATGACGACGGATCGTGGTAGCGTTATCAAATGATGTCGCATGATAATTTGATATGTTATGAACAAGATCTTATCGAGATCGAGCCTTGTAACATGACACGAATTATATACACAAAGCCAGAGATGATCGTGAAGTATTGTGCGATTGTGGAAACACCCCGCTGAGTAATAACAAAAGGTGATACGCTATACGTATCACCTAATAACTATTTTATCATCTGACTGTCAAAATCCGTTGCACTCGCCCGCGAGAGTCACCTGACATGCATGTACAGTACAAGTAACGGTACGCGCCGGAAGTAGCGGGTACGGTATGTGTACAGACCCTTAACGTTGCTGCGAATTGCTGGGTGAGATATACCCATGAAATATACTAAAGTATTTAAACGCGAAGCGTGCGTAATGAGGTGAAACCGGCGAATCTCGCGGAACTCGAGATTAGGCTGTCAGTCGGAAATCGGGCATTGGGATGTTACGAGACTTCTCAAGATTTTTGAGACAGGTCAACAAACTTTCATCAGGTACCTACGTCATGCATCGTGCAAGCAGCAATGGTTGGGTACGTACAAACATGATTCTTTCTCTTTATTTTGATGCATAATTTGCCAATTTTGGCTGTCATCTTGGGTTTGAAATATTGAGATGAAAATCGGAAACATTTTGTCTCTTTCTGGTTAATACTTTTGTCATATTGTCAGATTTTGCGACGTCTTGACCCATCCCCATTACATGTGGGTACCTATACAGCACCAGCACCACCACTTATACCGTTTGTGCTTAGCATACAGAATCACATTGACGGTAGTGCGTTATTTTTTCGCTCGGCGGGGCAATTGATTGTTCGAGGGGTGTGAGCGAATTCACTTTGACCCAGTTGACAATGAGTTGTTAATGGTTACGACCGGACGCTACCGGGATAGAACAAAGGCACCACGAAGTGTGTGGGGTCATGTGTAACATACAAAGTATTTTACACATGACAGTACAGGTATGCTATACAGGTACCCACATCCCCACCTACATCAAAACGTAAGGTAGGGTTTCTCCCCGTTCATTCATTCCACTTATGACATGACATTTGTAATCTATAAGGTGAAATTAAATCATTGAAAGATGTGTTTTTGATACTTACCCACTTTTCTTGCTATGAATCAGCCAATATTTCACGTTCATTTGCCATGCAGTCGCGTCGAGCGCTGATCATCGCACACGCTTGCGACGGAAGTACCGTGAAAAGTGTGTTGCTGAAATGACCTTTCGTTAGGTAGTCTTCGTCCAGCCATGAATTGATACGTTGTAAATTACTTACGCACATTATTGTATGCCTGTCAAATCGGAAATAAAGTGTGTGCCACTGAGTGCGCTTGAGATGAAACTACCGTATTTTGCTTGCGAATTGTTGTTTTTCAAACTTTTAAAGAATATGGATTTAAAAATTGTAACGACTGATTTTTGAATAGAATTAAATAAAATACGATGAAATATATTTATTTTTTATGAAAAAACGTACACACATTAAATTAAATTATACATTTTTACTTTGCAGTTTTAACAGTTGATGATGAGCCTTGCTTCCGACCAAAACAAGTTCGTATGATTGATGACGTAATACAATTTGCGCTAGCTACACGGTGAACGCCATTATTACGTGTGCGGTGATGCTGGATTGACGTGCAGTTCAGGACCAACGAATACAATTGTAGCCCATTTCAATTTAGCTAGGGGCAACGTGACGCCTCCAAATGGAGGATTTTAAACCTGCCATCTAGCACGATCTGCAAAGTTTGGTGAGAAAATAAACAAACACACAGTGATTAATTTAACGTCATATACAGTCCTACAAAAAAAAACGGGGGTTAGTGAAGTCACTACTGCTATACGGCAGTGTGACTTTTGGGCATACTTGGGCATACTTGGCCATACAGTTTCCCATTCGCTAGTGTACATCGCGACGCAGGCGTGTCTTGACCCGTCTAAAACTTACTTTGTAAAATTTTCTCCGAATAATGATAGTTTGAATTGTTGGTATTACGCACAACCCAAATTCGTTTTGATGCACGATGCTTTTCATGTAATAAATGTCACATTAAAAACAACAAAATCTTGAATGTTTACCGGAAGTAGGCACAATTTTGCTTTAATCGACTCGATCTTTTCGCGCGATGTACGAGAATGGCGCGCCAACAAAAGAAACGATTCACAGTGGCATTGTTCTTGTGTAGTCCCATATGCTTCAATTTATGTTGGGACTGCCTAGTATTACTGTATACTATAATTTGTATGTCTATGATTCTTACTATCCATAGCGATTAGAATGTTACTATTAGGTTTAATCTTATTTTAACTGATTCTTAAAATTACTAGGCCAGGCCCAGGGAAATGTCCCAATTTAGAAGACTCATAATCATCCATGATCCTGATCATTCAGTGAATAATCATGATTCAGATTTCAGTGAAATTTTGTGTTTATGAATTATGTAAATTGAATTGTAATCATTGAATATTATTTACTAATACTAGTAAATACTAGCAAGTACTCGCCCACCATGCCCACATCATATCTGTGTATTAGTTGTAAATGTTACAGAGAGCATCCATTCTTAATTTTGTCATGTTTATATCGGGGAATAATTTTCCTCAAATTTGATTAGCAATTTCAGCCGATGGATAAATATTTCAAATGAAATTCTGTACATTTCTATGGAAGAAAACTGCTACACAAAAGATGTTTTGTATAGCAGTCATGCAAAAATGCATAGCAAATTGCGATGCGATACCAGGAAAATTATTCCCTGATTATATTTATATTAAGTTGATTTTCATCGAAGTAAAGCATTGGAGAGCCACATCACCACACATAGAGTAATCAATGTATACTAAAATACTGCTGTAACTCTCAATTTCACACCATAGTATGCAGAACTGATGTAAATGTGCGACCCTTGGGATCGCTGATCTCCAAAATAGCGGAGGGAGAAGATGGTGCATGGTGGGCAGTCTGGGCAAAGAATGCTAATTTAGCTAGTTTAAATTTTGAAGCATGTGTCCTGGGTAATGGATCAATGCACCATTAGAACTATGGGGCTTGATCAGTTGCACGTGCACTAGCCCCAGTTAGGTTTATTGTACGTGCGTTCAAAAAATAAAAATAAACCACCATCAGGATCAGCCTGTTTACATCTTAAAGCACTTTCCATTTCCCCTCTCTGATCACAGAAATCGAAAGAGAACCATGGTTCTAACGAAATGGTGCCAACAGAGATGGGACTGATAAGGGGATTTTCATTACTAAAAGTATTTAGTAATTTCTGTGCTTCATGCTAATTTATTTTCTTTCTTTTTTAATTGCAGGCTTGCCCCAGCCAATAACATCAAGGTAGCTGTGTTCAGTGACTCCATTTTCCGTGGGCTTCAAGACCAACTGCAAGCTACCAACTGCTTTTTTTCCTGGACCGTTGATTTTCTGCCTGGAGCAACTTTAAATAAATTATATGATCATATACGCTATAATTATACAACAGACAGTGACACTGGACTAGTTCTTCTCCATATTGGAACAAACAATTTAAATAAGGGTGTATGGCATCAAGATAAACTTTTATATCGCCATCTGTACTTAATTACGAGAGAACGTTTTCCAGCTGCACATATAACATTCAGTTTTATTTTACCCCGCTGGGACAGTGAGGATCTTCACACTAAATCTTTATATTACAATTTAAAACTGCACCAACTCTCCACTTCCTTCGGGAGATGTAATATATTTGATGGAACTGGTCCATTTTTGCAACACTCCTTTCATTACCAGAGAGACGGGTTACATTTGACAAGTGCTGGCAAGAGTGTTATTGCGGACAGTATATCTTCTTTTGTGAACAATTTATTTTTTCCTGCTACACGCGTTATTGTTCCACATCCACGATGGCAAATACCACCCATTTGCCCTCCAAAAAAAAAGGCATCAGGAGTCGGTTCAGTCAGGACAGTGGAAGGAGACAGATTTGGACTTGGTAGTTTATTGCAGGCGTGAAAAGTATGGAAATCGTCGCCGTCAACAAACACCACAACCTCTCCCGCCGAAGCCAAGAAAGAAAAAAACACCATGGCAGTCTGTTCTTGCTCCTTCAGCCCCAAAGTTATGTGCCTGATGTGCCAAGTTTTAAGATTATACCTTATGTGGCCATCAAGTCAAGATGTGTCGCATCATCTCTACAGCAACTTCAGCCAATTCAGCAACCTGCGCAACCATCGCCATATGTGCGGAGGAGGAAGGCTGCCAGGAGAAGGAGGCAGAGGAGGAAAAAGACCCTACGGAAGAGGCGGCGAAAGAAGGTACATATATTTCTGTTTGCCCAAAAAATATGTCTTGCCTCAAAATATGTTTTTGTTAAAATAACTCCCATGTAAAAAAAAGTAATGCAAGAACTGCAGTACCACAGTACTGTAATGCAGTACTCGGAGTACATACTTGAAGTACCTATGTTATTACTGCATTAGTACCGCGGTACTTGTACCACGGTACTTGTACCACAGTACTTGTACTGCGAAAGTGTCCAATTTACCGGAGTAAATGCACTATGAGTACCGCAGTACTGCAATAACATGTTTAACTAATGTTATATATTACAGCCCCGTAGCCAGGGGGGTGCGTAGGGTGTGTGCGCACTGTTTTATTACATTTGATAAACTTATAATCGAGTCAGTACATGTACTGAAGTTGCAGTTATACTGTTTATATGGTAAATTTTTCTGAATAGAAATTCCTAAACAAATAGAGTCAAACCTGTGTATAGTGACTACCCAGGGGAAGCATGGAAAGTGGCCACTGTAGATAGGTGACCTGTAACCTTCTAAATATGGTATTTAAATGCTATGAAGTTATCCAGAACTATTTATCTGTGATTATGTAGCTTGTAAAATACAACTGTTCTTAATTAAAACACATGAATTCTGATTTGATTTTAAACTTAATTTTTTTAAAATTCAGGTTTGATTTTAATCTTATATTTTTGTTTTCCGTATTTTTCTCTCTGCTCCCAGGTGAAACAGAACTTCCTACATATCCTGCCAGTGACAAACTATCGAGCTATCCTTACACCCGGGTGGAACTCTCCAGTGTTTACAGACATTACACAAAGACCATGTTGTGATCCCGTGCACAACCAGCTAGCTCCAGTCCATGGTACACGTCCTCCACCAGCTCCCGACCCTGCAGACCATGGTACACGTCCTTCACCAGCTCCCGACCCTGTAGACCATGGTACACGTCCTCCACCAGCTCCCGACCCTGCAGACCATGGTACACGTCCTCCACCAGCTCCCGACCCTGCAGACCATGGTACACGTCCTCCACCAGCTCCCGACCCTGTAGACCATGGTACACGTCCTCCACCAGCTCCCGACCTTGCAGACCATGGTACACGTCCTCCGCCAGCTCCCGACCCTGCAGACCATTGTACACGTCCTCCACCAACTCCCGACCCTGCAGACCATGGTACACGTCCTCCACCAGCTCCCGACCCTGCAGACCATGGTACACATCCTCCACCAGCTCCCGACCCTGCAGACCATGGTACACGTCCTCCACCAGCTCCCGACCCTGTAGACCATGGTACACGTCCTCCACCAGCTCCCGACCTTGCAGACCATGGTACACGTCCTCCACCAGCTCCCGACCCTGCAGACCATGGTACACGTCCTCCACCAGCTCCCGACACTGTAGACCATGGTACACGTCCCCCACCAGCTCCAGACCCTGCCATTGTTTTGGAATCGGTTTCACCACAAGCCATTCATTCAGAATCATGCTCTTGCTTACATATACTAATAAGGTCTTTTAGTGTTAAAGCCCAAGCTTTATCATTTGCTGTTATAGGATCTTCTACTTTATCTGCACGGTTCATCAAGTCTTGAACACACAAATCTAGATCACTAAAACTTGTTTTCTTAACAATGTGAACAGAATAACGATAACATCTTGAGCACAAAAAACGCATCTCCATCAACAGCAAACTCTGCCTTGATGTCTTTCAACTTGCTTACTCCTTCATCTGAGAGGATTTTTGATGAATATTTCCTTTCTTTAACTGTAACTTTAAGGCTACATATACAACATGTAATACAAAGTTCAGTTGTTTTAAAATTTGAAAGCTCTGCCCTGTGTTTCCTGCACAGAGATATGATATTGGGTACTGACAAACAATTAAGATGGAATGCATTATTAAAGTCGTCTAAACTGCAACAGGATTCCACTTCTGATGTAAGAGCGCACATCATGTATTCCGAGAGGAAAATATTAATCCTGTGCTTCTTCCTGCTTTTTTCAGGCTTTTATATAAAGAATTTTTAATGACAGCTGCATATGAATTATATACTAAAGTCCTAAGAAATGTGTGTCATAGTAATGTATCACTATATGATAGATCAAAAAGGTCAAAACCATGGCTTAGAATCAGAATCATGGATATTATGGGAAGTAAACTCTCAATTAGTAAATCTGGGTCTAACAGAGGAGATTTGTTTTATGTCTCAGACTTATCAAAAGAAGACATTATAGAAGCATGGCATAAATCAAAAGCTGAAATATTTTCTCTAAACAGTAAATGTAATGATGAATGTTCTTCCTCTGATGAGACATTGTTGTCACCTGCACATTCTTTAAATGAGAGTGAATCTCTTTCAAGTCTGTGTGACACAGCATGTGCAGTTAATACTATGCTTCGTTCACAGGGGAAAAACATGTGTGAAACATATTCTAAAGACCCCATGTCTCTACTGTCATTTGATATTAATTCAGTTGACACTCTATTTAACCCAGTACTTTGGAATTTCGTTTGTTCGTTAACAGGAAGTAGGGAAGAGATAGCTGAAGCACGAATGGCAGTGCCTTCGTTTGGTGAGGATTTTCTTTTTCTTGCTGATACTTCATCTCAAGGGTACTTAAAACGTAACAAAAGAATATCCCTTATGTATATGTTGCATTTTATTATCAGTGATAACAACACATATCCATTCCATTGTAGTCGGATCGGGTCGAGTCGGCTCTGTCTGCGCCGGGCTTAACGCAGCCTCATACGTCTTGGGTCTATGGTAGGATCCACAAAAGATAAACTCGAAACAAACTTGCTCAGGGTTCTCATGGAAGTCCCCCACCCTCCCCGGCCAGGATCTGTGGCCTCTCTATACATTTTTTCCTGAACTTAACATGACATGCATTACATATACAACTATTCCCCTCCAGTGAAACACATTTACTTTTAAATAATTCCACTAGGCTCTCAGACTTTAAAGTACAAAGATGAACATATCTAACATAATTTGTATTGCCACTGCACACTTTACATGGGCCACACTTTGTTTTGTTGCATGGTGCAACACCTCCTTTATTTGGCTTATGTTTTGCCCCTGTGAAACATTGATATTTAAATTTATTTCGAACATTATTTCAGTCTGTACTACTAAAACAAAGATAGGTGCAAGACCGAGATGTTGTGGAAAGAATGATTCTGAGAGGGATTTGTTTTAAATGAGTGATGTACACTGATGTACAATGTGGAGTTGTACTTATCTTAGTCTTGCCATGCCAAATATGAAAATGTACACGTATGAACATACATGGTTGACTCGAAGCTGAAACTGTGACAAGATAATAGTCATTGATACATGGAAGGTGCTTATGAATTTTGCCAAAGATATCTGTTTTTTTTCAGTTATTTTACTGAGAGGGATTTGTCAATTTACAACGTGGAGTTGTACTTGACATGCCAAATATGAAAATGTACAAGTGTAAACATGCACTGTGACAAGATATAGTCATTGATAGGTGGAAGGTGCTTATAAATGTATGAGATACGTTTATCTCTAAATAGTTTTTGTTTGTATTGCATACTTAAATGCTGTGGCTGAAACAGTGTGCTAAGTTAAAGTAAGCACATTCACTTCCTTGTAAATTATGGATGATTTTATCAGCATGTGTGAAGGGATGTGCAAGCACTATATTGAGATATCATGGTAATGAGGAGTATTGTACGATAGGCCATTTACACTTAAGCATTACATTTTATGTGCATAATTATGCATTATGTCATGGTTTTATAAATGAAGATAGTAGTTTTAGTATGCAAGTTTTCTATGTACTAAGAAATATGTACATGTATATACATGTAGTTGTATTTTGTACTACTTACTGGTTCACCTTTATTTGCATGCTTATAGAAATTACTGTATGTGCATACAAAATTCATCTTGAATGTTGAAAATGCAGCTGAACACATGTACCTTACCTCAGTGTGATTCATTTCACACTATCCTTGTGTGTGATATCTTGCCTATGAACCTGTTTATAATGAGTTTACTCTGTAAATAAAAAGTTTTTTATTCATAAAATTTCATTTTTGGTTTTAAGTGTTTTCGATAACATTATTTACCAACCAGTTAGTATGTTTGTGTTTGAGTGAAACATTGATGGGTGCTTCCCGTGTGCTTTCTTTCAATGATCATATCGGCGGGGTTGTTCATGTGTGTGTGTTTGTGTGGGCGTGTATACGTGCGTGTGTGTCTGTGTGTTTTTGGACAGTTAGCACACTTCTCTTCAACATTTCCTTAACTCTCACTTCTTATTTTTGTTTTCGCATATTTTCTGGGGGAGAGTGGGGATGGGGATATACTATAATTAATTTGATAATTTGACCCAAACATTGTAAACAATAACAATAAACAAATAGCAAGAAACAAATATACTTTCCCAAAATCAGGAGGCCTAAGCATTTACTTTGACTTACCTCTAATATTCATCAAATTAGGAAATACACATATTCCCCCATACCCCTATGCCCTAAGAATGGGAACAACGTAAGTTATCCAAGATTTGTCTTTAAATCCTCGACTTCCGTTTTGACACTTGTGATATTGATCAGTGATAGTTCTCAAACATCAACTTACATAAAAATGATCATGTGGGCCTACGCGTTCTTAACTTGAGCCAATCACTCGCTGTATGTCCATTGCAATCTGTCAGATTTTATTGGTGAAAGGAAAGGAAGGAGGGAATATGGGAAATATGACATAAAATGTATTATTATCTAAGTTCTAAAAATTTTAGACAGAAATGAACAAGGATAAATCCATCGCCTCGATCGCGAATCGAACGTACGATCGAAGCGCTAGCAGACAACCGCCGATCACGTGATCACGTATTGACCAATGCGGTTGCTTCGGTGCAAGCGCGAATTGAAGCTAATTTTTTAACACAATTCGTAGATTCTAAAAATGAAGTGGGGTCATTATATCCGACGTCTTGACTCGTCTAAGGATTAACATGTCTAAAAGTGCACATTTTTCAGAAGAATATAACCATACGAATGAATATCTAAGCAGAAAGGAATGATGCAAGACTTTTTAATGGTACTTTTTGATGATCAAAACCGTAGAAAATTGTACGATATTAAGGGAATGTTCAGCTCATATTTTCACATTTTTTGCTGTCTTATTGTCGATAACTAATACGATATGAGGTAAGATTTGACTTTTCTCATTAATTCATGACCAAGATTATCGAAATCTGTTCAGAAATGGCGAAGTTATGCTAATTTTTATTTGACACGTCCTATCGCAATATTTGTAAAAATGCATCTCGGGTATGAATATTAGTTCCGCACACGGAGCCTCGCCCGCACGCTTCGCGTTGTTTCCTGGCAGCCGCGGCATGTACTGTATTTGCTAAGTCAGGTGACAACTAATACTAACTACCGGTAATATTCTTGTGTTTATTTTCCTGACATATAATTCATCATTTGAACTTACATTCATTCTGTTTACTTATCCAAAAACACACGCCATAATTTAAAGGGAAAGTTGAGTTTTGGTAGAGAGGGCGCTAGACTACTTAATTGGTTTGTGAGGTAATAAAAAACTGAGTGTAAAATTTGAAAGAGCATAATATTTAAACAATAAAATCATCTTTGTTTGATCAAAATCGGTTCAGAAACGGCTGAAATATCCATAAATATAACAATTTGTAATAAACCCGGGGCTCCGGGTTTATTAGAGAATTTTGAACCAGCCGTTAAAAATTCAAAAAAATGCTTCCTCTTTTCAAAAAGTTACAAAATAGGTATTTAAATAGTTGTTGGTTATTTCTCTATCTAATCACTATTTCAACAAAGCATCATATGCACAATATTTTATTCAAAATGGTTGAAACCGATGAGTGTTTAGAGAGCGCCCTCTTACGTTTTAACGGTTTTTTTTTAATGATAACATGATCTTTACTACGTCATTTGTAATTTTGTGTTCCTTTCTAGTTATAACTATTAGTTTGTAATGTAATGATGCAGGTTTTGGTTACTAAAATTCAGTTTCACTAAAACTGTACTCTCCTTACCAGAACTCAACTATCCCTTTAAACTAAAACAATGTTTTCTTGATTAGATTCATCTGATTGTGAAAATTGTTTCTTAGAAAAATGTTATTTTCACACAATCAACTTACTTGTTTAAGCTTGACGTTTCGAACATCTTCGTTGTTCTTCATCAGAAAATTATTTCTGAGTCTGACCGCTAGATGGCGCGGTCAGACACTGGTCCCACACGTGACTCAGCATGTAGCCCCCCTCGTCTCTGTTCATGTTCTTAGTCTTTCTTATCCACACCGCTTCCTTCACCCATCTGGTAAAGCGGGTAGATTCTCTGTCCAAGACTTTGCTATTGTCCCAATCGATGCTATGGTTATATTGCGTTACATGATCCGGGATTGCTGATTTGTTTGTTTCAGTCAGAGATGACTTCCATTGTGATCTTGTGAATCTTTTCTCTTTCACTGTTGTTACATCTTTTTTGTGTTCTTTGAGTCTTACACCAAATTTCCTACCCGTCTCTCCTACATATGCCCTATCGCAGTTAGCACAAGGGATATTGTACACACAGTCAGTCGTTTCATTGATGTCCTGCTTGTCCTTGGGGTGTACTAGTAGCTGTCTGAGGGTCCTGTGGGGTCTCGATGCCGTGGCCACTCCTGCCTGACGCATATACCTTTCAATGGTTTCCGTGACCCCTTTCACATATGGCAAAACCGCGAATGGTTTCGAGACTGTCTGTGAAGCACTTGAAGTCTTCTTTGCCTTGGATTGTGTTGTGTTTGATTTCCCCATTGCATCTTTAACCCGTTTGAAAGACCAATCTGGATACCCGCAGGTTCGCAGAGCTGAGTGAATATGATCTTCCTCTCCAGTCTTGTCCTCCTCTGCATTGATGACGCGATTTTTTCTGTCCATTAATGTTCTAACTACTGACAGCTTGTGGTTCAAAGCATGGTGTGAGTTGAAATTCAAGTACTGGTCCGTATGGGTCTTCTTCCTATACACCGTTGTTTTGAGGGTTCCATCCTGTCTTCTACAAAAGAGTACATCAAGCATAGGTAGCTTACCATTGACTTCTTCTTCGTAGGTGAATTTGATGTTCCCTGTCTGGTCTATTGTGTTGAGATGGTCTGTTAGCTGTTGAACTGTTCCTTCTTTGATGACTTCAAACACATCATCCACATACCTTTTCCATAGTCTGGGTCTGATGTCGTCGGGAGCAAAACAAAGTTTGCTTGATTGAGAATACATACATTTCATTACTTATTTCTCAATTTATAATATTGTTTATCTATTAAACAAACGATTCATAACTATTCAAACCAATATCCCATCGTTTCTTAACTCGTCTATTTCTTCCATTCAGGCGTCTCTTGCCCAGCTGGGTGGAAGAGCATAGATTCAGGATGTTACAAAGGGATGCCCACGCATGGCCGTGTGTCCTACGCTACAGCCATTTCCTTGTGTGTGGGGATAGGAGGCAATCTTTACGTTCCGAATGATGAGAGTGAGAAAGACGCAATCGCTCATAAACTTGCCGGCAACCAACCTTTAAAGTTTTGGGTCGGCTGCCCAGGCAAGATGAAAGATGGACTCTTTGAAAGTGACGCATGTGTTGATGACACTATCCTTGCTTCTGCAAAGGGTAAGCTATTCTAATCCCCCGACCATCACCCTGACCTAAACCCCACCTTGTTTTCCATCACTAATCCAAACCCCAACCCCTCCTAATTAAGGTTCAGACCCGTAGCCAGGATTGTTCATTAGGGGGGGGGGGGGGGGGATGCGTAATTTACCAACAACGGGACAGTAACCGAACGAGACCGGTGGTTGCGTCGACGTTAAAGCGCGGAGGGAGGATCGGTCCGAGGACACCTGGTTTAGATGGTCGAGATCAAAAAAAAAGTGGACACAAGACCAACAAAAAGTGGACCTTTCTACATTTGTTTAGTTGTGTTGTTTTTATTTCTATTATTTTGTTTCAGTTTTTTATTTAATTTTACATTTTATTTTATTTTATTTTATTCATTTTTTTAAATTTAATAAAAACAAATTTAATTTATTTATTTATCTATTTTTGTATTATTAGTATGATTTTTTTAAATTCAAAAACGCACCCAACGCAACCCCCCCCCCCCCCCCCCCCCCCCCTCCACATGGCTACGGGCCCGAGGGTAAACCATTTCACTATTCCTAGCTGGAGTTACTGTTGTATAACTTAGTTACCCGTTAAATAATGCTGTGGTTTCGTAAACAAATTAATGTTTTTGGAGATTAATTTGATTGATTAGTACTCCCATATAAATGTTGATAGCAATTTCATGCCATATGCCTTGGGATTTTCTTTGAGAAATATATATTTTTACTACCACCTGAGTTGAGTGGAGACTGTCGGTGGAGCCAAACGCAGTTTCAGTGGAGCAACCATCCAAGCGTGCACTTTGCGTGCTGGATTGAGTGTAGAGTGTATCCACTCAGCTGTCCGATTTTGGGACAGCCTCCCTGACAATGTTGTTGGCAACATCTCTGACACTAGTATCCAAGCTTTCAAAGGGCGCGTACATGCTCTCCTCATATCCAAAATTTGACTTTTAAATGCTAAGTATGTTTAGTGAATTAATGTTATTCCTATCTTATGTTCTGATATTTTATTTTATTTTGAGCTGCAGCGAACCACTTGATTGGCCTTCTCTGGTAGGCTATTGTTCGCATTTGCATATTATATTTTAAAAAAAATTAAAAAAACAATCCGATGACCGTAGTAATAATTTAGTTGTAAAGCGCTTTAGAGCTGATTATCAATCGTGATAGGCGCTATTATCATGATTATAAATCGACAATATATATATTATTATCATTATTTTTAAATCTGTAACTGATTATTCGCTCTATCAAAATGAATGCACAACTCGATCAATCATCAGTTGTCTAAATTCTCATCGAATTAATCAATCGAAGTTATCGAAGTTATCAATCATACATTCTGTTTTCATATCCCAATTTTCCTGTTTAATTTTTACGCAGACTGGTGGACCCTAATTAGTACAGATCTTGGCGATGGCGACAATGTCTCCGTTTGTCATGACATATTATCAAACAAACTGGAAGCAAAGACGTCTGAAGGGGATCCTAAGTGCTTCACAGCGTGTGAAAGTAAGTTGACGCTCAGTCGAATATACTTTCCAACCTGCAATAATAGGTTGCTAATCAGAGACGTACCGCGGTCGGACTGATGGGGGGGGGGGGGGGGGGGGCGGGTGTGGAAGGGAATTCACGTTATGCAATATTTTATTTTTATACAGATTTCCCCCGTATGTCTTTATATTGTTTTGTCAAATTATTGCGGGGCACATGCACCCCTTGCCGCCTGTAGCTACGACAGTATTGTTAACATTTCAATGAAGTGGGGTTATCGTTCATATAGTGTGATTAGAATGCACAGAGTTTACATTATTTTCAAGAGGTTATACGATGTTGATATCATAACACAACATACAATCTAATATCTGTGTAGAAAATGACCACGTAATAAAAAAAAGTATGACAGTGAAATAAGAATATAGGCCTAACTAAGAATAAATAATCAACATTGAATATAAATAATGAATTTTGTTAAGTGGGAAATGATTACTAATTATACATTTTATCTGACGAATAATTCCTGAAAAAAAGACCCAACTCGGTAGAGAAATAGGAATGAATCTCAACTCTTTGGCAACAGATTTGTGAACAACATACGTTCCCCGCACATAAATGATATATATTTGGTCTTATATGAGGAACTCAATTGCAATTGTGTAATACACGTACTTTAACCAAAGACAAAAGCATTTTCTCCATGGTCTTTAGATTTAAATTTTGATTTGATTTGATTTTATTTTATTTCCACAATTCATTTAAAAAACAACAACAAAGTATGACAAATGGATATAGTATAAGGAATGACATAGTAAACAATCATAAGACACACAAACATCAAAATGAATAAATGGAGGAATCAAAAAAGCAACCCGAACCTAGACGCCCGGTCTAGTCGCGACTAACAAAAAAACAACAAAACGTATTATAATCTAAAACTCCACATACAATACAAATTATACACTAAAACACATACACATAACCTGTCGAAATGCTATTATACATACAAGAATCTAAAGAGACTTCAATAAATAATCTTTCAGTTTCAATTTGAAGGTATTAAGAGTTTTGCTTTCTTTAAATTCAGCTGGTAAAGAGTTCCATAACATTGGTCCAGTATAAACAATATTCATTCTAGAAAATGTTGAACGGCCATAGTTTGAGGGATAATCAAATTTAGACCTTGTATCATATGAGTGAACATCAATATTTTGACTAAAAATTGCATTAAAATTAACAGGTAGCATTTTATTATGATATGAGTACATGAAGATACCCAAATTATAATTATATAATTAAAAAATAGGTAGTATTTTACATTTCAAAAACAGAGGCCTAGTATGGGCTAAAAATGAAGATTGTGTAATGATTCTAATAACTCTTTTTTGTAATTTATATATTCTATCTAACAAATATTTATTGCATGAACCCCAGTTTATATTACAATAATTCAAATATGGGAGTATCAATGAATTATACAACAATATTAATACATGCTCTGGGAGAAAATCCTTCATTCTATTCATAATACCAATATTTCTAGAGATTGTAAACAAGATATTATTAACATGATTCTTCCATTTCAAATCTTCATCAATTGTGACACCAAGAAACTTAATTGAATTTGGGCTCAAATGTAACATCAGAGCTGTATAAAAGCTAGAATAAGGGTTACTCGTTTGTAGTATCTATTAGTTTTAAATTTGTTACCAGACACTTCTGTCACTTGTAATATATATAAGTACAAGAAATATTGTCACGATGTATTCACTACTAAGAAATAGCTATTTTTATTCTATTTATTTTTTGTTTGGGCGGGGGGGGGGGGGGGGGACCGCTATATTATTATTTTTCTTGACTGATTTTGCTAACATGTTTACCAAGCTATTTAAGAAGCATTGACTTCCCCTACGAGTTATGGTTTTTTATTGGTTTTATGCACTATTACACAGTAAAACGATCACACTTATTATGTAAAACGAATTCAAAACATCAACATATCAGTCAACTTTTTCTTATTATTAATCTTCTCGTTTTTGCTTTCGGCTTTAAAATTTACAGCACAACCAAACCAAACAACTGCAGCATCCGAAAACGGGACAACAACCAGTCGAATTACAACAGGCTCTGCTACAACCGGACTCGATACCACTCAAACTACAATCGGACCCGCAACCACTCAAACTACAACCGGACACGCGGCCACTCAAACTACAATCGGACTCGAGACCACTCAAACTGCAACCGGACCCGCAACCACTCAAACTACAACCGGACACGTGGCCACTCAAACTACAATCGGACTCGAGACCACTCAAACTACAATCGGACTCGAAACCACTCAAACTACAACCGGACACGCGGCCACTCAAACTACAATCGGACTCGAAACCACTCAAACTACAACCGGACACGTGGCCACTCAAACTACAACCGGACCCGCAACCACTCAAACTACAACCGGACCCGCAACCACTCAAACTACAACCGGAAACGCAACCACTCAAGCTGCAACTACAACTCAATATGCTATTACTAAGTACCATACATCTCATATGTCAGTAGAACCAGCCACTGATCGTGAGCTCCCGACATATTGGCCAACAACAGAATCCGGTACCATAGAGTACACAACAACGTCTCAACCTAGTACAGAACCCACTACCACTGGCACGGCTAGACTCCCAACCACTCAGTCTACCACTGGACTACCAACCACTCAGTCTACAACAGAACCCACTACCACTGGACTACCAACTACTCAGTCTACCACTGGAATACCAAACACTCAGTCTACCACTGGACTACCAACCACTCAGTCTACAACAGAACCCACTACCACTGGACTACCAACTACTCAGTCTACCACTGGAATACCAAACACTCAGTCTACCACTGGACTACCAACCACTCAGTCTACAACCAAATCCACAATCACTGAACGTACAACTGCTCAACCGACCACAGATTCATCTGCCACTATTAAGCAACTAACGACTCATGGTAAATATCACTTGGTTTTAAACATGTTAAAAGTAAAGGCAACGCTACAAGCATGGCCTAGCTACCATGCAGGGCGCTAGGATGTATTTATTATTCATGTATTCATTTATGTAGTTGTGTAGTAGTTTATTGTTTGTTTGTGTTTGTTTCTTTCTTTCTTTCCTAAAGGTGCTTCATGCCCGGCTAGCTGGGAGAGCATCGGTTCAGGTTGCTACAAGTTCGGCTCCGAGGAGGTAGTGTCCTATCCCAACGCCACTTCATCGTGCGAATATCTTGGAGCCCAGCTGTACGTGCCCGACGATGACCAGGAGAGAATCGTGGTCGGAAGCTCGTCCTATGTATCGACCAGGACAATCGGAAGCCGGACATATGTTTGGGTCGGTTGTGAGGGGAGAGTTCAGGACGGCCGTCTTGCTGGCACCTGTGTCGATGGAACGAACATTGACATGTCAAAGGGTAAATGCAAAGACAAGAGAATCTGATTGATATAAACGATATACATAATTTTATATAAATGAGCAAACAAAATTGGGTCCCACATTATTCTATAATTTCAAGAACATATTTAAGAAGCGCCTTTCCATTTTTGAAATAATTTATATATACCAGTACAAATTAAATCGCTGTTGTATCGAATCATTATTCTGACGAAAACGCACATTCACAAATGTTAGCAATTTCAAACACTACATGATCAAGTTATAGACATTAATGAAAACCCCTAAAGAAAACGTGCAAGAGTTGGTTGCTAAAATCCAGCTTTACCAGAATCCATATTATCAACAAATCAACCTGCCCCTCAATCACTGCCACACCCTTCAGAGCAGTGTTGTATACCAGTTTGGCCTCGAGGTCCCTTTTTTGATAGACACGGTCTCGGAACGGAGGCCGAATACAAAACAATGGGAATATGAGATTAGATGATTGGCCTCGGAGATGATGGACTCGACGACCACACTGCTTTGTGGGTTTTTTTTTTTTTTAGAGAGAGAAATGTACTAAGGATCTGAACGCCACAACCTTCCTGACGTCCTCTATTCGAAATCTAACCCATTTCTACCACGTCTCGTTTAGCATTACCTTCATGACCTACACCACGGTATATGAAGTGGACATGGCTATACCGTAGTTAAAAAGCCCTCTTATCTATGGGTCTAGGCTCGGCTTGCACACATACTCTGGCATGTCACCGAGCTGAGAGGCCTGCAAGATGTTATGTGCCGGGCTGACCAGATGATGTACGGTTAGGTCGGATTTGAGTGATGGCTAGGTACCAATGTGTATACACAGATAAGGAGCTCAAATGAAATATAGCAATTATGTATTATGCATACAATCTGGTGAATAATTTAGTATTATGCATACAAATTGGTGAATAATTTAGCATATACAATTTGGTGAATAATTTAGTATAAAATTTGATTTAGTATTATGCCTACAATTTGGTGAATAGTTTAGTAATATGGCTTAAATATTCCATTCGAATAAACGCCCCAAAACATCAACAACAACAGCAGCAGCAGCAATTTCGTTTCTAATTTGTTTGGCTTTGTTATTGTGTTTCGATGTTCTCAATGTAATACAGTATGGCGATTTTTAAACTTTCCGCTTGTTTCATTCCATATTGTGTAGGTTTTGCGTGCCCGAGAAATACCATGGATATCGTCCATGAGTCCTGTTATTTCATTTCCCCTTCCGGTGATCAACGCTCGGCCGTTGAAGCACGACAGGAATGTCTCTCCAACAATGTGGACTTGGCACGTGTGTACCCTGACACAGATGAATTCTATGCCCAGCTGTCATACCTTCGAGACCAAAAAGACGTGGGCAATACCGATAAGATTTGGGCAATCAATGGCTCGCATAACCCTCCAACCGTAAGTCTTATTAATAAGTATACACGTGCCATATTTTCACGGTTGTTTTCCGGTTTACACAAATAGTGAAACATTAATAGTATAAACGTTTTGCAGTGAACGTAAAGGAGATGATCTTACCAAAAATTATAATTATAACGATGGATAAGAATAACTACCCAGATAACAATGCTACGTTGGCCCATCGTTGGCCCAATGTAGGCGGTCATGTTGGACCAACGTCAAAACGTGACGTCTAGCCCACGTCATTCTTGCCGCTGGGCCCTCGTTGGCCCAACCCCCATACGCCAACGTCAATTGCCAATGTTGAGCCAACGTTTGCCCAACCATTTATTTTGTTATTTCTGACGTCAAGCCAACATTGAGCCGACTAAACCCCAACGTTAATACGACTATATAAGTCAATGTCGGGCCAACGTTAAAACGTGACGTTCGGCCCACGTCATTCTTGCCGCTGGGACCTCGTTGGCCCAACCCCCTAGTTGGCCCAACCCCCTAGGCCCAACCCCCATTTTAAAAATACGCTTCGAATAGATTCACTATTCTTGTAGCGATGTATCCGTAGCGAACGGACGTGTCCTCGAGAGAGCTCCCGCCTCAATCAACATATAATGTGCATAAATCTCTGTTTCTACTGAGCAATTATCATCAAGACATGAGCAAAGCTCCCTATAACCTGAGAGCCAGATCAAGTTGCAAACCAAGTGAGAAGTCCAGCAATATTACCAGAGGAATATCCAGCAGAAAATCCAACAAAATGACTGACACGCCCATTTCTTCACCGTCACATCAACCGGTCTTAAATCCCGCGCCCGGGAACAGGGATCACGTGACCCCGTTGCCCGCTACCGCCGCTGACGCCAGCATTCTCACTGAAATGCGATCTATGTTCAAGGATCTAACTGTACAAATGAATTCGAAATTCGACCTTGTGATCGCTGATATTACCGCCATAAAACGTGAGTTAAACATAACTAAAAACGCAGTAATTGATCTTGAGAAAAGTGTTGATTTCAATGATTCTAAGATAAAGAATTTGGAGAAAGAAGTTCTTCCGAAAATCCACGAGCAGCTCACTAAGAAAAGTGAGGAAATAGAGGACAAGTTGATCCTCTTGGAACTTCATCAGCGCAAACAAAATCTACTGATATATGGTGTCCCGGAAAGGAAAAATGAAAATGTTTATGATACTGTAAAGGCTGTCATGACCCACTTCATCAGCAGAGAATTCGCACACAAGGTATCCATCGTAAATACACACCGCCTCCCAGGCCCCCAGGCCGGTAATCAACGAGACCGTGATCGTCCTCGAGCTATCATCGTACGTTTTGTCAACATGGCGGATCGGGACAACTTGCTCCAAGCCTTCGAGCAACCTCGCCGTAATCCTACTGCATCCTCCCCAACCACCGGGCATCAGGCGTCCGGCACCAACGATACCATTCGAGCAGAGCCTCGACAACCTACTCAACTGCCTGGTCAACAAGGTGAGCCACAACCTACTTACAGCAGAGTTGCAGCAACAGATGTCCAAACCTTCAAACGTGTGACTATTCGTAGTGACCTGCCAATCAGCATGAAGCGCGAACGAGGTCGACTGGCTGAGCTGGCCTACAAGCTTCGCCAAAAACAGTTTGCCACCAGAATTCGCATTAGTGGCACCAAGGTCTACCTTCAGACGAGGAAACATCTGCAGAATGGTGCACCCCCGACAAGCTGGTCCAATTGGAAAGAGTAACTATACACTCATAAACATTGACATGTCATGTCATTAACTCATCTTCTCACTGAAATGACAATAACATAAACTGAACAATATAAAAGTATAATTTTTCATGATAATCTTGAGAACAAAATTGAATAACAGAAAAGATTATTTGAGGTAAATCATCACAAATATTTATGATTACAATGATTTATAATATTCCTCACTTAATGTGTTCCCCCATTTTGTATTTAATCAAACATTTGACAAGGTTGCCTATTTTTTATTCTTTAATTGTGGATTGAAAATTCAATTATATAACCTGATAGTGCTTTTGTTTGTTACCTGCAGAAATAAGCAGTTCTAACCATATTGAGATCATTCTAATGATTTTATGCAATAATGCTAACTATTGATTTTTTATTATTACTTATTATTTTAGAAAACGAACCTATGGCAACCTGTCTGATGTTTTTGTTTTACATTCGTTTTCATATCCTGTCTCTCTTCTATTGTGCTTCTTATTTTTCTTGTTTTTATTGGTTTATTTTTTATCGCTTACTATATCCACTGTAACCTGCTCTGAACCTGTTCACTTTATAGCATTATTTCTATAGTGCATGCTTGATATTTTGGCTTATTTTTCCTTTGTGTATTCGCCCATTGACCTCTTCAATTACTTGCATGATTTGTTATGCTTTGTTCTACTGTCACAACTTCCGATTCGATATAATATTGTGGGCTTCCATCATTGATATTTGATTATGGGATGATTTTATAAGGCAAACTTATTTGTTGCATAATTGCCTGCAATTGCTTTTTTTTTCATTTTTATTACTTTATAATTTGTTTACCACCTTAACATGATTGTTTTTCTGCCAGAAATATATCTAATTGACATTATCTGTGTTATGTTCACACCAATGTATGCAAACATTTAAACGCTTAATTAATGCTTCCGTGGCGTCTGTCCGATATTTTATTTTTTTGTTTTGTTTTCTACCAGCCGCCAACTTTATTTTTACACATGTGTTTATTCTATACGAATGTCATGTTTATTTACTTTTTCTGGTTGAATTCACACATGCTACATTTGTTTAGCGCTCTATTTGTAACCGTATTCTTTGTTACGCAGCTATACATAACCCTTTTGTTTAGGCCCCTTAATCGCGATCCGATCTTACACTTGTGTTATTCTCTTTGTACAGGACAGGGCCACATTACGACCGGGAATCATTGACCCAATTTTATTAATCCTGTGTCGTTTGCTGACATTGTATTTTGAATTTGTTTTATATTATTCACACTACCCAATGATTCAGTCCCAGGCCGTTGACCGCGTCCTACTTATTTCTTATGTATACTTTCTATTGTAAATGTCATATAAACTTATACAGCTAAATAACCATTTTATGCAGACCCGCATTCCCCCTAATTTTAACCCCCATTGATACACTTAGTAAATAGTGTTCGTGATAGGCGTATGGCGTCGGGCTACCCGTTTGACTGATTAGCAGTTGTGACAATGTCCGGCAGGCGTGCTTGCCTGACCTGGTTACAGTTGTTAGGCTTGACGACGGGAGTCCGGCGTCGTGTGCGTGTTATATATGTACTTTCCTGTAACGGAAATGCTTCCTTGGCGTCTGTTCGATTTTTATTTTTTTGTTTTTCTACCAGCCGCCAACTTCATTTTTACACACGTGTTTTTTTCTATACGATTGTTATGTTTATTTACTTTTATGGTTGAATTCACACATACTACATTTGTTTAGCGCCCTATTTGTAACCGATCAGATCAGTATTCTCTGTGTTACGCAGCTAAATAACCCTTTTGTTTAGGCCCCTTAATCACGATCCGCTTTTACACTTGTGTTATTCTCTTTGTACAGGTAGGGCCACGTTACGACCGGGAATCATTGACCCAATTTTACTAATCCTGTGTCATTTGCTGACATTATGTATTGGATTTTTTTTTTCTTCTTTACACTACCCAATGATTCAGCCCCGGGCCGTTGACCGCGCCCTACTTATTTCTTATGCACGTTCTATTGAAAATGTTATATATAAAGCTCTGTTGCTTAGTAGTTTGTTTGTTTGTTTGTTTGTTTGTTTTTTTTTTCATTCTTATTCTCACTTGTTATTTCTTGCTCCAGCCTTACTATATCCCACTATCTCTTACCAGGGATTTATTTATTTATAATTGTTATAATTATATAGGGATCTCCCTTGACACTTCCAGTAATGTTGCGTTCTCGTAGTTCGATTGCTCAACTGTACTTATCCGAGTTGCCTACGGAGACCTCTCCCGTATTCTTTTCTTGTAACTGTTCATGTGTCTTCCTCGAAATCTGTGCACATATTTCCATCACTATGTTTTTATTGCTGTACCCTACTGACTATTATATTCATTCACCACTGTCTTCTTTGATTTGGACCCGATCCTTTTCTTATGCAAAAGCGCGCATTATTTATACTATATTGTTATTATTATTTATAAACTTTGTACTTGGCGTTCATTTTCTTAGGGATATGGTTTTGGCTATTAATGGCTAATTTGAATAACAACGTTCCATTCAATTCATTGAATAACGATGACCTTTTTTATTTATTAAGACCAGATTTAGGGAATATTGATATAAATAATGATCCAGTGGGACAATATGATGATTCTGTGGGTCATACTTTTAATGCTTTATCAGAGGAATTAAACCTCGATTTTCATTTTGATGACCCAGCAACAGAAACTCTCACTAGTTATATAACAAATAAACAATTCCATAATGTGGTTAAAGATTATAGTAAAGATATTTTTTCGTTATTACATTTGAATATTAGAAGCTTAAATAAACATTTTGATGATTTGCAATTATTGTTAGATATCCCCTCTCAAACACCTCTCTCTGTAATTGGTTTGACTGAAACTTGGTTAACTCAAGATGTAGATTCATCACATGCCCTTAATGATTATGAGTTTGTTTATAGAAATAGACAAGATCGATTAGGAGGTGGTGTAGCTATGTATGTACTAAAACGGTTTAGTTACATAGTGCATGAAAATATTTCATTAATAAATGATATAATAGAGTCCCTATTTATTGAAGTTATATTGCCGGGCCATAAAAATATATTAGTTGGAGTCATTTATCGTCCACCGAATTCTAGTTTAAAAGATTTTTTAATGTATTTTACTGACTTAATTAAGAACCCCCTATTTGTGAATAAAGATTGCTTTATAATGGGTGACTATAATATAAATTTATTGAAACATGCTGATAATAATGTGTCACATGAATTTCTTGAAATATTTTTGTCGGCCTCTTTTCTCCCTCTTGTTTCTAAGCCCACTCGTGTTGCAGATTCTTCTGCCACCCTTATTGATAATATTTTTAGTAATGTTATACCTCACCCGAATTCTTATATTGTTCTTTCTGACATTACTGATCATTATCCCATTTTAACTCAATATAATGTAGCTCCAGTGGTCAAATATGATGATCCTTCCCGTTTAATTCGTAAAGTAACGCATGAAAATGTAGCGCGTCTTGGCGCTAGTTTGGATAATATTGATTGGTCTGTTGTGTATAATGATAATGATGTAAATTCATCATACGATAAATTTTTAAATATTTTTGATGGTCAATTAGATATTGATATCCCCCAACAAAGAGATAAATCTTGTAATTATAAAACCTCCCCAAGACTCCCCTGGATATCTAAATCTTTACTGCGATCGATAAATAGAAAAAATAATTTATATTATAAATATAAATTAAAAGGTACTGATAAACTTAAATTAAAATATACTTCTTATAAAAATACATTGATTAAACTCATACGTTTGGAAAAAAGAAGGTATTTTGTTAATCGATTAGAATTATCTAAAAATGACATGCAGAAAACTTGGAAGATCATTAAACAAGCAATGAATTTAAATACAAATAAATTAAAAATAACTAGTATTCGACAGGATAATGTAATTGTTGATGATCCTGGTAAAATAAGTAATACTTTTAATGAATACTTTTCTTTAATTGGAGAGAATCTTGCTCAAAATATTCCTGCTTCTGATAAACATTTTACAGATTTTTTAAGTACTCCCAATCCTGATTCGATTTTTTTTGTACCTATTCATAAAAATGAGATTTTGGATATAGTCTCTAATTTAGATAATAAGAAAAGTTCAGGCTACGATGGTATAAATAATTTCTTATTAAAAGGTATTATTCTGTCTATAGTTGATCCTCTCGTCCATATTTTTAATTTATCTTTATTAAATGGTCAAGTCCCGGATATTATGAAAATTGCTAAGGTTGTCCCCCTCTTTAAAAAAGGAGACAAACTAGATGTTGGCAATTATTGTCCAATTTCTTTGTTATCTACACTTTCTAAAGTTTTAGAAAAGGTAATATATACTCGTACTATTTCCTTTTTAAAGAATAATGATATTTTTTCTAATTTTCAATTTGGATTTAGGGAAAAACATAGCACGATTCATGCTTTATTGTCTTTTGTAGATAAGGTGGCACATGCTATTGATAAATCATTACACACAGTAGGAATTTTCCTTGACTTCTCCAAGGCCTTCGACACTATTAACCACAATATTTTACTCTATAAACTTTCTAATTATGGTATACGCGGGAAGGCCTTGGAATGGTTTCGGAGCTATCTTTCTGATAGAAAGCAGTATGTTTCTTTAAATGATGTTAATTCTGAATTTCGTCATGTTACTTGTGGCGTTCCCCAGGGAAGCATATTGGGTCCACTTTTATTTATTATTTATATAAATGATTTTTGTAAATCATCCGATATATTGTCATTCATACTATTTGCTGATGACACTAATTTATTTTTTTCTCACAGAAATCCACATAGTTTAGTAGAAACGATTAATATTGAGTTATTTAAAATTTCCCAGTGGATAAGAGCTAATAAATTGTCTTTAAATTTTCAGAAAACAAAATTTATGCTTTTTAGTAAATCAATAGATTCTTTGCCCTTAAATATTGTTTTTGATAATAATGTATTGGAAAAGGTGCCTTTTATTAAATTTTTGGGAGTCATTGTTGATGATAAACTTTCATGGAAATGTCATATTGATAGTATTTGTAAAACTATTTCGCGTAATATTGGAGTGATAAAACGATTACAAACTTGTCTCCCAATGTATTCTTTGTTTATGTTATACTCATCTTTAATATTGCCGTACTTAAACTATGGACTTCTTGCTTGGGGGAACACGCATCAATCGTTTTTAGATAGGCTATTATTGCTACAAAAGAGGATTATTCGTATAATTTGTGATTCCACTGCACGCTCCCACACTGACCCTTTATTTTTTCATAATAAATTATTAAAAATTCATGACTTGTATTTATATCAATTAGGTCAATTTATGTATAAATATGATAATAATTTATTACCTCCAGCTTTCGATTTTATGTTTTTTAAAAATCAATCGGTTCATAATTATCCAACTAGACAGTCAAATGAATTTCATTTACCCCTTTTAAGAACTTTGTTAGCAAAGAATACGTTTATTTATGATGGTCCTAAATTTTGGAATACTCTTGATATAGATATGAAAAATGTACCTTCACTTAATTCTTTTAAACGTAAACTTAAAATGTATTTAACTAAACGCTATGATATTAGTTAAACTAATCTTTTGGTAATGAAAAGGGGTCATCGTAACGAGCCATTAAACATTATTGTTGCTTATTTTTGAAATTGCGCCTTTGACTCAATTCTACTTTATAACATTTATTTTAGTCTTGCAGGACTGGTCCTTACCTTCTCATTCCATACCTTCTCAATCCATTCATATCTTATACATTTTCATTGTCTTTTGTACAGCATCTTCTTTTCACAGTATGCTTCCACACTGCGTTTTATTTTTCATACATCTTCTATTCAGTAGTCTTCGTAGGCACAACTCTATTTTAAACACTATTTTGAAAACTTACAAGTTTTGCAATAATTACATTTTTTTTTTGTAATACTTCTGATCACTTTATTTTGATTATCTTGATTGTTTTTTTTTTTGTTTTTTTTTTTGTATTTTATAATTCATAGTTCTTCCGTTTTTGATTATTCGTATTTTTTTCGTATTTGATACTTCCATTACTTTGTAAAATATTACTCTTTGAGGGGTTCCACATTCTACAAGCCACGCTTTTTTAGTGGATCCCTCCATTTTCACTTGAAATTAATCATACAGCAACATTCGTTTATTTTCTGATTCCGCTCTTATGACATTATTATTTCCAAATGTCATCATTACCTTATTCAAAATTTTTTTTAAATGTCGTATTTAATTAATGATTATTTTACACAAATTGTTTGTATTGCCAATGTGTAAAATTTATTGTTTATAATTCACAAATGTTGTGACCTATTCTTTGTAAAATATATGTAAATTCTTGTTGAAAATGAATAAACTGAACATTGAACATTGAACATTGAACGTCTTGCTACGATGTTGAGCCAACGTTTGCCCAACCATATATTTTGCTATATCTGACGTCAAGCCAACATTGAGCCAACTAAACCCCAACGTTGATACGACTATATAAGTCAATGTTGGGCCAACGTAAAAACGTGACGTTCGGCCCACGTCATTCTTGCCGCTGGGCCCTCGTTGGCCCAACCCCAAGCCAACGTCGTACAAGTGTTGGGCCAACGTTTTCCCAACCCTTGCCCAACCTTTCAGTTGGCTACTTATGACATCGGGCCAACGTTTAGCCAACCTTGAGCCAACATTGAGCCAACCTTTAGCCAACAATACGAACACTTAAAATAAATGGTTGATAGGCTGCATGGTGTTACAATTCTACCCTACCGTCAATGCAAACACTATTCCTACATCCTTATCCTACACCTAATCCTATACCTATCATTCTAACCTATCCTATCATATCGTCTTAACAACATACTATGCAATCGACTTAGTATATATATACCTATACATACTATGTACATTTGTTAATGGTTAGTAATTGCCGAGAGTAGATTGAGAGTAGATTCTAAAATAATCAGCCTTTGAATCATATTCATAACACTATATAAATGACAATCGCAGCAGAAAAAACACAACTATACTAGCTACCACAGCTGCTTCTAAATGTTATAATTATACACCTACTATTACTACTTATAATATTACCATACGTCTACTACTATTTCTTATACTGCTATTACTGCTACTACTACTACTACTACTACTACTACTACTACTACTACTACTACTACTACTACTACTACTACTACTACCACTACTTTTACTACTATTACTTCTACTTCATTTCTGTAATAATCATAACTTTTTGTTTTTATCTAACAGGCCAATGATACAGAATGCGATATCTTAGATATGTCGTCAGGACCGGGAATGGTTACCAGCCCTTGCGGTGAAACGCATCGTTTCCTCGGTCAAGCCTCTGTTGGTAAGTCCAATCGTCAGGAAAATCTTCGACAATTGTTTTTTGTTAGTAGTTCAAACATTTGTATTCAACCCTCTCCACAATATAAAATTATATTATTGAATCGACTTGGGTTTACAGTTTAAGTTATATATTTTATTGTATTAATTCATTACATTTTCTCGGGAGTGGGGGAGGGGGGGGGGGGGGGGGGTGGTAGGTGTGGGGATTTGTATCCCGTGTCCTTAGTAACCGTGCCACCACTGCTCATTCGAATACGTGATCTTAATTCATCTACATTTTTTTCATTTCTACTAAAAGATATTTGGGGACGCTTTAACCTTTTATATTAATTGCATTATGCTTTATTTCCATCATTGTGTACTTTGTTTGACTTATCTTGATAATAATAAACTGTCAAAGCAAGACAACTTTTGTACATACCTTGGTGTTAAAGGCAGTTTAAGACAATCATGAACAGGGTAAAAAATGCCTATAATTTAGATTCCTTTCTGGTTTTGATATCTTCTAAACTAGTTCCAGCGAACGGAATAACTGGACATTCTACCAGCAAGCCACACATCAGTCGTACTTCAACAGACGAAGTTACATCTGGACAACCATCCACCACTTCAAGCTCTGCCACAACACAGCTATCAACTCAACCGGCCGGAAAACCATCCACTCAAGCAGCTACAACTGAACCGTCAACAGACTCGGCCACATCCGGACAGCGATCTGCCACAACACAGTCTACTGCACCCGAAAAACCAACCACTCAAGCAACTACAACTCAACCGTCAACAGACTCGGCCACATCCGGACAGCGATCTGCTACAACACAATCTACTGTACCGGCCGGAAAACGAACCACTCAAGCAGCTACAACTGAACCGTCAACAGACTCGGCCACATCCGGACAGCGATCTGCCACAACACAGTCTACTGCACCCGAAAAACCAACCACTCAAGCAACTACAACTCAACCGTCAACAGACTCGGCCACATCCGGACAGCTATCTCCTACAACACAATCTACTGTACCGGCCGGAAAACCAACCACTCAAGCAACTACAACTCAACCGTCAACAGACTCGGCCACATCCGGACAGCGCTCTGCTACAACACAATCTACTGTACCGGCCGGAAAGCCAACCACTCAAGCAACTACAACTCAACCGTCAACAGACTCGGCCACATCCGGACAGCGATCTGCCACAACACAATCTACTGTACCGGCCGGAAAGCCAACCACTCAAGCAACTACAACTCAACCGTCAACAGAGTCGGCCACATCCGGACAGCTATCTGCTACAACACAGTCTACTGTACCGGCCGGAAAACCAACCACTCAAGCAACTACAACTGAAGACTCAACCGAGTCGGCCACTTCTACGCAATCAACCCGGGACCGACTTACCACACCTACCACCACCAAATCCCAACGCAACAAACCCCCGATCGCGCAGGCGCAGGCGCCGCCTGGGCTAAAGACTCGCACGTTCTACCCCGCCAAGGACAGCCAGTCCAGGCCGCTGATTGGTTACTGTCTGTTTGATCACGTGATAATGCGACTGCCTGCGCATGCGCAAGGTGAGATCTTGTGCGCCACGGCATGCGCGTCTATAGACGGGTGCAAGTCGTTTAACCTGAGGGAGGGTCAGTGTGAGTTGAACAGTTGCACTAGGCATGACGTAGACCCGAGTTACTTTGGGCCCCATGCCGCAGGTTGCAAATACTATGAGCTGAGTGAATAGAATAACACTTTGAGTACCGGGGATTTTAAAGCTCTATGGCATTTGTGTATATTGTGCAAACAAAATAATGTGGGCTTGGTTTTCAAGGAGAAAACCCAGGGTCAATCTCAATGTGATACGTTCAATATATTTCTTTATCCTCGCTTAGTTTGTATTTGGTTGAAAGGGGGAATCACCATCCAATATACTTGTGTCCATGCAACCTGTTGCTTCGCCGCTGCCTACAGCTAGTGACACAATCAGGGTGGTGGTGGTGGGGAGGGGGGAGGGGGGGGGGGGTGGGGCGGTGGGGCTCAAGAGGCACAATCAAGGTGAGGAGGGGGGGGGGGGGGGTGTAACAGGGGATGACGCGGTACGTGATGAATGGCAGGAGACTTGGCTCAGTGGCGTAGCATGGTCGGGCTGATTGGGGGTCACGCGGATTATTGGGGAGGGGCACACCCACAACATCGTTTGGCTTACATGGTGTACAATTGTTCTTGTTAAATTTGGGGGCGTGCTGCCTCCCCCCCCCCCCCCCCCCCTCCCTTGCAGTGCCCCCTCTTTAGCCTCTGCCACTGACTCAGCTTGTACATATTTGAATATAATCATCTTTGACGATTTTACATGTCATACGTTATAGGCGTTAGATACAAAAAAAAAATGTGTGGTTTCAACAATTTTCGTAGAATTGTATTCGAGCACTGAACTGTGTATTTGGTTTCACGTAGTGCATTTTGATATTACCAGTCAATTCGCATACAGGGCATCATTTTATCCTATTGCGCTTAACAGTAATGTTGAGGTAGAAATTAAATTAACAATTTTTTACATAATTAACCTGTTCTCTACAGGATGTTGCATTCCCCATGAACAGGCTGAGTTCAGGATCGACCAGGTATTAATGGTATTAATAGGTATTAATGGTATTAATCATTCGTCCATGCTGATCTGTATTAAAACCCAGGAGCTAACAAGGGGGAGGGGGAAGATCCCCCGAAAGTGGTATTTTGCGTGTATTGATTTGTGTGTACTCATATGGCATATAACCATTCTGCCTCACGTTATGAGTGATGCTCAAGTTGAGCAATTCACAGTATTATATCCAGATCGAGATCGAGATCCAGAAAAGAGGTACATGTTCAAATAGTGGAATAGTCACTCCCCATACCACTATCCGAAAAAAGCAAATAATTATGTAGTCCGAATCGCGAATTGCGAACAGTCAGCAAAATCCAACTCGTTATGAATATCCTTTAAGATATAAATTGCATTGTATGTATTTGTTTGTATAACCTGCCACTGTCTTGAACGACAGTGGAGCTGGTGTGAATGTTAACTTTTCTTGAATATAGAAATGATTTAAGCAAAAATTATGACGTCATAATATCCACCCCCATATAGCGAAACAACAGACAGAAGAGAACGACTGATTTTCGGTCTAGGCCGTGGCTAGCCTCGGAGCCGAGTACATACATTATGGCAGGAACATCTGGCAAACGCTCTAGCACACGATTAGATCAGAGACTGACGCTGCTTCTGTGCACGCGAATATTTTTTTTCACCAATCTTTTATGACATTTCGAAGAGAGAACTTTTCAACATTTGACTTGGCTCGAGCAGTATTGCGATTCCTTTTAATTTGATTGATTATGATAAAAGGTTCATCAAAGTTGTATAATAGTATATAGTAATGTTAGACATGTTGTGATGGCATTGGTTTTATCTACAGTACATAACGTAAATATTGTAAAAACATTTAGATAATTGTTTTTTTTTAAAGATTGTATTCTCTATGCGTGTAAATGAAAGCTTTTTGACATTGCTATCCGCGGAAAATGAATGTACGGCTTAACTGGTTAATTCTTGAATGAAATTATATCATTAAAAACAGTCAATAAAACTACAAGCTTTACGAATCTAGTGTTTTTCTTGTTAATATGCTTATGTATTCATGGTATACATTGAGTCTAATTTACAAAATTGATTTCATCATTCTGTTGTACATAATTGCGCTATATTACAACGTGGTCAGTGTAGTTCTGTCTGATAGTCTGAAATGGGGTGCGTCATATAGATATGTATTTGTAAGTTGAAGTACATGTAAATGAATAATGCAAATAAACTAGATATCTTCTTTTTCCGTATACTTTACTATCAATATTATATTGTATTATTATTATTATATCATTATTCCACCACATAATCGTTTTATCATATTAGTAGCAAATCATTAATTACACATGACCTCAGTTATGAATTTCAATAGCAAAAAACGTTTGAAGTATAGATATTCTCTTCATGATAATATTTCTGTAACTGTAATCGCGTAATTTAGTTATATTTTGTCTTTAATGCAATAAATGTGAACATGTGACAAATGTCAAAATAAACAAGTCTTTGAACATTTCATTTTTATGATTTCTCTTCTGGGTTTTCTAAAACCAAACAATGAGCTTATAAAGAGTCGATAAATAAATACAATACTTTTTTAATTATTTACAATCAAAAGTGCCAGCTGAGTTACATTCAGAACGCTATTTCGGGAAGACAAGAATTCATTTGAATACGGTCTCCGTGGACTAAGAATCCTATCTCAAGTGGCGTAGCTATGGGGGGCAAGTGCACCCCCCCCCCCCCCGTAAAAAATCTCCTGTAAAAGGTAAATGTGTTCGACCACGCTCACCTCACCAGTAACTTATCGAATCCCTCCCCTATATCATACTAATACTTCTATACGAGTCAATAGACCAATATATGCTTAGGTTGAACTTGTACTTGATCATCCATACATACACTCACCACTCATTCACTATAATACAGTTATATCGCTGTGTTGGAATTCCCCACTAAACATTGCGTAATGACTGAACTGTTTACACTGATTCAACGACATAAAGGCAAAACTGGCAATAATACCAGCCCATATTGCACATTTCCAGGGCACACAAGTCATGACTCAAACAATTCCACGGGAAGTTCTTTTGTTTTGTCCTCTCTCTCTCTCTCTCTCTCTCTCTGGTATATTTTTGACAGAAGTTCGATGACATCATGACAGTACCTGATATATTTCGCCTCGCGTCCTTTGTAATACGAACATAATACCTGGTATTCCCCGCTATACCTTGTGTACAACAGAAGTACATTAGTATAATCATGATTATGATTCATAAACATGTAACACTGCTACGTACCTGTTGTGTCTCTATCTTAACTTTGGATTTGTAGAATCGCAGTTTTATTTCTGACATAGGCAAGATAATATCATTAACTCTGGACCTGCAATACGGTATGTTTTCATAAAACTAAACTTATTTTGTTAAAAGTCAATATAATAACAATTATTAGATGTATTCGTTACACATAATTATTAGTAAGAATTTATACAGTGTCAGTGCGTGGTTAAGTCCTTTTCTTAATTATATATCATCAATTTTGTCATCGAATATTCTATATCTAAGATTGTGTTTGAAAGTAATCCATATCGTGCTTCTCCGAACTACATGTACATGCATGATTTCATTATTACAATTTTTACATTTGCCTCTATATCTTAGACAAAACTAATGAGTTTGCCATTACTATTTTGCTAACCCAGAAAATACAAATCATGCCAATGGTTGCAAAAGTTATATCTTGGCAAAATCAAACACTATCAAGGTAAACATTATTTTACAGCAGCTAAATGTTGAAGACACCCCAACCCCCAATACCACACGTTTTATTATCCCCTCGCCGACTAAGTCGGAGGGGATATAGTAACGCTGCCGTCCGTCCGTCCTTCCGTCCGTCCTTCCGCTGGCGTCACACTGTCCCGAAGTTGACACCCGATGGACACACGAACATGGAATTTTGAATTTCGCGCGAAGATGACCCTGATCTTGGTCAACAGCCAATCAACAGCCGAAGCAAGTACGATGGTCACACGATGGCACCCGAAGGCAACACGAAGATGTGAATTTGTATTAAGTTGTTTACACGAAGGCCACACGAAGGCCAAAACGATTGCTATACGTGACCTCCCGATGGTTTAACATGCATAAATATGTTACAACGCAATACAAATATTACTTAACATCAAAATACAATAAAATAATATATATTTATAAATGTATTTGGCAAGATAAGCACAAACATGGTATCCTAAAAATTTGATTATTATGCATATCCTAATTTAATTTTAATTTTAATCTAACAATGATAAAGCACCAATTTACTCTTTCCTCATCGACTTACTTATATTTGATAATTAAATATAAAATCAAACAAAGTGTAAATTAATACAGTACATGTACATTATATCTTATATTACAAAAATTACAAAAATTAGCAGCGCAAAAGTGCGGTCATAACATTAAGACATATCAAAAGATCAAATAAACTTTGACAAAACAAAATCCCAGTTACTCATTAACTCTTTATCGCCCTAATTCAGGACAAAAGATTACTAAAATCTATGGTGGCATACAAAGATATTATTAGTATTATAAAATGATGCCATGGTGGCATAGACAAAATTATCATTATAAAATGACGCCAAGGTGGCATGAATTTGTTTAATTTTTTTAATTTAAGGATATCAAATCCCACTATTTATTTTATATTATATTCCTAACACAAATTCAATTTATCGTACTCAATAACAAATAGCTCCAACAATCAATTGTGATATCGAAAAATGAATCAATACAAGTATCTCCAGTTGAAATTGAGTAATTGAACAAGTCTTAATTTATTTTATAATCCTAACACAAATTAAATTTATCGCATTCCATAACAAATACAAGGTACATTAATACAAAGCATGTATAATTAACATTTAGTATAATTAAATAAGTTTTATTTGTATCATATTCTGAACACAATTTAAATGTATCGTATTCAATAACAAATACAAAGTACATTAATACAAATTATCATCAACTGAGATTGAGTAATTGATTAAGATTTATTTTATACATGTATCATATTCATTAACATAAATTAAATGTATCTTATTCAATAACAAATAAATCTAATAATGAAATGTGATATTAAAAAGTACATTAATTGAGTAATTGAATGAGAGATGGAATTCAGGATTACCTACAACGTTGGGTCAGACACATGGAAAACGCTTGAGCTACTCAAATTCGGCTGTCTTCGCCGACACCGTGGTCCCATCGTGATGTCATCGTACTATAATACAATGGCTACACGACGGCATTGCGAGGGTTTTCACGTAGTCGTGTTTGCCTTCCTAAAACAATCGGGCAGCTTCTTGTTTCCTTCGTATTGTCTTCGTGAGACGAAAAGTGCCCGATAGCACCGATGATCACACGAAGTAAAGACGAAGATGACACGATTTGACAAGATGCTCTCACGATGGCATTACGAAGGGCAAAGTGGACACGAATTCAACACGAAAATGAACCTTCGCAAGGTCCTTCGGCATTTTTTGGCATGCCAAAGATTTTGCCACGCTCACGAAGTTGCTGCCGGAGCCTGAAAAACTCCACCGGCGGTCATACGATGGCTTAAGATGCCCTCACGAATGGCCCGATGCTTTTACGATCAGAGCCGAATTTGAACATTTCCTTTATCGTGTGTCCATCGGGTGTCAACTTCGGGACAGTGTGACGCCTGTCCGTTCGATATAAAATACCCTTGCTTACAGCATATTTGTATCACCTGACGAAGTGTTGCAGCGGCGCACGAAACGTCATGATCTTTAGATTCCTTGTTGACCTTACATTGCGAGACAAACGAATATCATTAGCGATATTATTAACGAAAACTTTAGTACTGTTTGACGGATTTTAATGAAATTTGATATGAAGGGTATATGGTATCATAATACAGGCTAAGTTCGATTTCGGATTATGTAGGTCAAAGGACAAAGGTTCATAGCTCATTAAATATGCGAAAATAGCTAATTGTGTATCAATAATGTGGTTTCCGTTCGATAACTTTAGTAATGTTTGACGGTTTTTTAATGAAATTTGATATGAAGGTACATGGTATCGAAATACAGCCTAAGTTCGATTTCGGAGTATGTAGGTCAAAGGTCAAAGGTCATTAAATATGCGATAATAGCTAATTATTCCGTTCGTTAACTTTAGTAATGTTAGACAGTTTTTCGAAATTTGGTAAAAAGGTAGGCCTACATGGTATGAAGATATAGCCTAAGTTCGATCTTTGAGTATGTCATAGCTCATTAAATATGCGAAAATAGCTAATTATGTATGCACAAATTTGGTTTCCGTTCGACAACTTTAGTAATAATAGTAAATATATAATCCATTGCGGATATAGTATCGGAAATAATATCGCTAATGATATTCGCTTGTCTCGCAATGTAAAACTAGGAATCTAAACGATCACGACGTTTCGTATGCTACTGCAATACTTTGTCAAATGATAATATCGAATGTAGACACTCGGCTTTTTATGCTCTACCGTGGCTCCCAACATCACAATCTCGCATGAGCGATTGCGTTCCTGATAGGTCAACAACGGAACCCGCTGATTGGCCGGTGCACACGGGCAAACAACCAATCAACGGAACACTGGATCGGCCCGCCTAACGATTGAACATGCACCCGGCCCTCAAATTGATACGTAGATATGAGCGTTGTAGCGAGAAGGTGGCTAGGGGGGTTCTGCCGTGGGTTTGGCATCAACCGTTGTGGGCCGGTTGTTCGGGGTAGTGTCGTGGCGACGTACCGTACGCTGTTTCGTTAGCGATATTATTTCCGATACTATATCCGCAATGGATTATATATTTACTATTATTGATTGAACATACGGGCACCCTGCCCTCAAATTGATACGTAGATATGAGCGTTGTAGCGAGAAGGTGGCTAGGGGGGGTTCTGCCGTGGGTTTGGCATCAACCGTTGTGGGCCGGTTGTTCGGGGTAGTGTCGTGGCGACGTACCGTACGCTGTTTCGTTAGGCGGGCCGATCCAGTGTTCCGTTGATTGGTTGTTTGCCCGTGTGCACCGGCCAATCAGCGGGTTCCGTTGTTGACCTATCAGGAACGCAATCGCTCATGCGAGATTGTGATGTTGGGAGCCACGGTAGAGCATAAAAAGCCGAGTGTCTACATTCGATATTATCATTTGACAAAGTATTGCAGGTAGCATACGAAACGTCGTGATCGTTTAGATTCCTAGTTTTACATTGCGAGACAAGCGAATAACTTTAGTAATGTTTGACAGATTTTAATAAAAGTTTATATGAAGGTACATATGGTTCAAAATACAGCTTTCGGAGATTTCGGAGTGTGTAGGTCAAAGGTCAAAGGTCATAGCTCATTAAAATGCGAAAATAGCTAATTATGTATCCGAAAATGTGGTTGCCGTTCAATAACTTTAGTAATGTTAGACGGATTTTAATGAAATTTGGTAAGAAGGTACATGGTATGAAGATATAGCCTAAGTTCGATTTCGGAGTATGTAGGTCAAAGGTCATAGCTCATTGAATATGCGAACATACCTAATTATGTATCCAAAAATGTACCCGGGTAGGGGATGCTACGCTTTGCGTTGCCCTTGTTATTTTGTTAATGTTTTGGATGTCATGTGAAAAACAGGATATTCTGAAACTGTAAAAGGCATTCTTCCTTTTGACCCTTGTGTCACACAAATGCCTGGCCTCCCATCCCTTCCCCATCAGCACATGAACATCCTATAGCTACGTCACTATCATGACTATGCATTGGTAAAAGGGACGATTGTTTTAATTAAGGACGTCAAGTAGATTATAATTATTTATGTCAAGTAAATTATCTAAGGATGAATTATACTTATTTACGACACCATCCGTAGGCCATAAACCAAACCTTATTTGTGTATATGCAAATTATTTCAATATGAATATATCAGATATGTATTTGTACGTAATTAACGTAATATGTCTACGAATGGCGTGTTTTGTTTTGCTTCGTCATACATTCATATTTTTGTCAATATTTCAGAATAAAGATGGCGAATCGTCATCATATACCAGACGTTATCAGAAAGGTGTGCAGTCACGTGACTGGTGGTAAAGCTGGGAGAGAATCCCCCGGGGGAATCCCCAAAAAGCTGCGCGCGCAACTGGAAGCAGCCTTCTCGCTCCCCTCCCTGTCTGAAGCATTCCTGCTGGGAGATGACCCGCCAAACAGGTACAGTGTTGTGTATGTCAGTGGCGGAGCGTAGTTTGGCAGATTTTTTTTGTTTGGGGGGGGGGGGGGGATGGGGGGAGGGGGAGGGGGGGGGGGCAGGTGGCACACCTTATGCACCTTATGCACTTCTTTATTTTTGTCCCTTTATGTTTTTGTTTTTTATTTATTTTTTGTCATTTGGGGGGGGGGGGGGGGGCGAGGGGCTCTCTTCGCCCCAATAGATATACGCCACTGCTTGATGGTGTTGATGTTGGTAGCTGTTATTGTTGTTGACGATTATTATTTTATTTTTGTTTATTGGTTATATCATTTAATTGTCAACATTTGAGCCAAGAACACTGTTAACACGGATTGTACTAGGGAGAGTAGTACAATCCATGCTATTTAATTCAATTCACCACAATATCGTTATCAATAATACTGTTTTTGTTTCCCATTTTATCCGTTTCCTTCTAGATACTGAAATCACTATAGACTTTGATTGAACCAATTACATCATGTTCCCGTAGAAGCGGGTCAATAGCACTTAGGTTTACGATTGGGGGATGTGTTGGGGGAGGAGATGTCACTTTATTTTTTAGGCACGAGACCAAACCCTCTGGGTACTTTGGTCGACTTGTATCACCTACAGTCATGGGCGGAGGAGAACGTTTTTCTCAGGGGGGGGGGGGGGGGGGGGGGTTGAGGTTTTTTGCCCGAATAACTATCCTTCCCGACTTTTCATCTGACAAGCCAAACAAACAAAAACAAAAGAAAAAAGGTCCTCGCCTTTTTGATGCCAGAAAATTATATGTTCTTGATGGTTTAGTCCGAAAAACACGATTTGGCCTATATACATGATATATGAGACGGTTTTGCAAGAACATAAGATGACTTTGCCCGAATGAAACATGACTTTGCCCGAATGTAACATGATTTTGCCCGAATATGGCATGGTTTTGCGCGAATTTATGTTGCTTTTAGCCTGAATATGGCCGTTTTCAAAACTCCACGGGGGCTGCAGCCCTCAGCCCCCCCCCCCCCCTCGCTCGCCGCCACCCCCTACACTTACAGGTATGCCTACAGTGTTACAGGGATCTAGTAACTGTGTTGGCATTTGCAGAAAGTGATGAATAGTTGGTATAATGTGTAGTTTTGTGATGTGATATGTCCTCGAAGTATTGTTTGAAAATTTCACTATACAAAGATGTTATATGGCCGAGTAATGGGCGAAAATGCAAAGTGATATTTATAACTCATTGCCCTGAATTCGAACACAGGTATGACTTTCCGGTGGGTAGTTACAAATCCACTTCAATCGTACATATCATTCTAACGAAAGGGGAATTCGAAAAACCAAAACCTGTTCCATGCTTGTATTGGTAATACGAATACAACAAGATATGAGAGAACCACTAGATTTCTGATGAAGTTTTGTGGATTTGGACAATGCAAAAGTTAAGAGCAATCCTTGAAATGGGATTAAGCTACTGTATTGAAGAAATATTATATTAAACATGTATTTGGTGACATTTTGTAAGGTTAATTACTTTATTTTGTTATATAATTATAATTTCGCAAAGAAACAAACAAAATAACTTCCCCAAAATATTCAATTATTCTTGTCTAGCTCTCTTAGAGAACATGCAGACATTGACTACAAGGCCGTACAAGACTCCTTCCAGCCACTCGAACGACATGATGAACTCCTACAGCTGGTGAGAATTAAGGGGACAAAATGAAACATTTTGAGATGAATAACATGGCATTTTAATAGTCAATTTCCATGTTAAGCATACAGTGTACTTTGTTAATGAATTAGCCATTAATTTTACAATAGTAAATATGAACTATTGTGTTGATTATTATGAATAAGATTCTTCCAAATTAGTATAAAAAACCCCGTTGAGGCTGAATGGACATCATTGTAACTATCGGTATTACCACCAATAAGTCAAGAGTAAGGAGGGAGCATGAATGTCGCGCCCCATATCACCACTATATCACCACCGAGGGGGCAGGGCATAATAGGGTAGCTATCAAATGTTGAATACCTTAGCCAGATATTCTAACAATCATACATAACAATACCTTGAAAAGTAAATGTTTTTTACATAAATTTGACCAGATTGCCATCATCATCAAAGAAAAATACAAAAACATTCGTTCCACCCTGCGTGTGGATCCAGGGAACCTCGCATCCCTCCGAGCCTGGATGATTCTGCTTTTTTGCCCCGCCTTCAGTCGACCGGATCAGTCATGGTGCAGAGAGATCACTGTGGACCTCGCAGACACGCTAGTCCAGATATCAACATGCGATGCTCTCCTCAAAGTCCTAGGTATATATGCACCAATCAAACACAAAATGATACAAATATCTGGGACAACAAGTGGTCTTGTGACTCGTAAACTACGGGTCACTAGTTCGAATGCTGCCTTGGTGCATTGTCGAGCTAATTGCAGAAACACTAGTCCATATACTAAAATGAAAAATTCTCTTCCAAGCACTAGGTACAACATTTACAACAACAAAACAATCTTGTTGGAGATTTGGAATATTTCTGCTTTTGTGGTTGGGTCTTGTGACTCGTAAATTTAGGGTCGCAGATTCGAATCCTACCTTAAACACAACAGTATTAAAATATCATGCGGGAGACTGGGATAATGGCTGGTCTTGTGGTTGGATATTGTGATTTGTAAACTAAGGGTCGCTGATTCGAATCCTACCTTGGTGCAGACAGATCATTGTCGAGCTTGCAAACACACCAATTGATCCAGATATCAACATTCGATGCTCTCCTCCAAGCACTATATACAACGAAGAAAAAAGTAATGATAATATCAAGTGAGAGACTGGGAGAACAGGTGGTTGGGTCTTGTAACCTAAAACTAAGGGCCGCAGGGTCAGACAGATCATTGTTGACCTTGTAGACACACTAAACCGGTTAACAGAACAGCAAGCTCTCCTCAAACATGTCCAAGCACTAGTTTTCAAGGGAAAGTTGAGTTTTGGTATAGAGGGCGCTGCACGAAATACATTTTTTTTGGTGAGATAATGAAAACTGAGTGTCAAATTTGAAAGAGCATACAATTTTAATGACACAATACTTCAATAATTCAATAATTTTGAACCAGCCGTTGACAGAAAAAAATGCTTACACTTTGCACAAAATTACAAAAGATGTTTTTAAATAGTTGTTGATAATCTCTCTATAATCATCATGTTAAGAAAACATCACATGCACAATTTTTGTATCAAAAATGGTTGAAACCAATGAGTTTTTAGAGAGCTACCTCTTGAGAATTAACGGCTCTTTTTTTAATGATAACAGGCTTTTTACCTAGTCATTTGCAATTGTTTATACCTTTCGAGCATGGCGGAGTTATAACTATTAGTTTGTAATGTAATGGTGCAGGTTTTGGTTACTAACATTCAGTTTGACCCAACTGTACTCTCTATACAAAACTCAACTGTCGCTTAAACGACCAAAAATGAAATAATGAAAATATCACTTTGACGTCTGGGAGAACTGTTGGTATTGTGATTAGTGTGACTACGGGTCCCAGGTTCGACTCCTAGACCAGCTACCAAGTGTATTAAGGCCATCGGACAAGGGACTTTACTGGACCACATCTGTCACCGATGTAGGAAATAGGGACGTGACACATTTTTGTTTAGTGGCGTACCATGCATGGTCCGACTGATTTATTTGTAAAGAACATTTACCTTCATGTTTTGTATTGTTTTGTCAAAGAGTTATAGACACGTGCTCCCGTGACTCTGCTCTAACCATAGCTACGCCAATGTATTCATTCCTTGAGATGCTTACTGCGCCTTACCACGGCATCCAGTGGCTAAAGCCAGGAAAGACTGATATAATTTACAAATACTACAGCATGTCAAATAATTATCCTATGGTGTTGGCACCAATTAAAGAAATTATCGCATTCTGATAAAATATATTTCATAATATATAAACGATTATTGACAAGTGTTTTATTACTGCTTTTAGTCTTCTAAGATGTAAAATCCTTCGTATTTTCTAAACCATAACCTTCCCTTCAGTAAAGTGGTTTCAGGTGGACAAGCGCCTCCTACGACGGTTTGTGGAAGTTATCCATGGAGGTTTCTTGGGTCTGAGGAGGAGCAAGCACTACGTTGAAGTCAACACGATGTTCTCTTACTTGGATGCGCTGGCCATCCTGAATAAGGTTAGAGTAAAGTATTCCATTAACTTCATATTTGTTTCCAAAAGTATATTTGAAACTTTAATCATATTTTAATCATTGAAAGATCCCTGTGCCTTTCTTTTGTACACAAACCCTTCGAGCTTCGTGAGCTATTACAAAAAAGGTGGAATTTATTTGTTTGCAATTGTCGTCACATCTTGGCGCGGAAAATACAAAATCCTGGGTTCAAATAACAAAATGGCACCCACCATACAGTGTGTGATGAATGGGATAAGCCCGTAGTACAGGCGCCTTTATATAATGCACCTCCATTGATCGCAGGTCAAGTGAAGGAAATGTTATCATTAAATTCTGTTTTAATGTATATAGAACACAATCAAAAATAAATTGAAGGTGAGTGGACTTCTCCTTAAAAGGGATAGTACATACACATTATCTCCAAAGATATTTACATCAACATTAGAGGAAGTATTTAAAAAGACACATTTAAATGGCGGAATAAACATTGATGGGGAAACACTTACTGATCTTAGGTTCGCTGATGATGTGGACTTAATCTCAACATAAATTAAAGACCTGGAAGAACGGCTGGCAGAAAGCAAGAATATTGGATTAACCATGCACAAAGAAAAAACAAAATATATGACAAACTATGATACAGAAGAAAGCGTTGAGATAGAAGGTCAAAAGTTAGAGAATGTGAGTAGTTATAAGTACTTGGGACAAACTTTGCAAATTCAAGACACCACGAAAGAAGACGTAATGTTAAGAGTAAAAGCAGGATGGATGAATTTTGGTTTAGGTTATGGCCCACAAGCTTTGCTTTTTACATAGGCCTCCTCCGCACGTTCGTTTTATTCATTATGATTTAAAAAAAAATTATATACATATTTAATTTTGATTAATTTTGTATTTTGTATAGATTGGTTTATTGTAGAATACAATATTTGATTTTGTTAATTTGCTCATACCTTTGTATTTTGTGTATAATTATGTTGAAAAAGTGTGGAAATAAAATATATAAAAAAATATATCAAATAATATGTATGAAAAATTAAACAAATATCATTTGTATACCAATGTCCTTTCTATCTTCAGATTAACGATAAATCTGGCTGCCTGGTGCCGAGTCGATTGTTCTACTTGTGGGACGTTCTCGAAAAGTCACCTATCGTTGATAATGATATCATAAAACAATATACGTTGCGTTTCATCATACCGGCAATGATACACAACGCTGGGCAAACTCCTGCAAATAGTTCTCGAGTAAGTGAGAGGATTAAATGCATATACGTCAGTTTCACAGTCCATACAAATTACCATAACAACCATTACATATTTGAAGCGTTATATACAGCAACGTGGAAGAGCAATTGATACCTATTCAAGCACAAAATTATATTCACTGAAATATGTTCTAATTGTAAGAAATGTAGAGATATGTCAAACTACCATGAGTGTGATGGACAAGACAAATATGTGTGCGCGCGCACGCATGTGTGTGTGTTTGTTTGTTTGCTTGTTTGTTTGTTTAATCAATCAAGAGAAAATAAATAATTTAAAGAGTGTTGTGTCAAGGTTGGTTGGTAGGATAAGTTAAACGATAACAAAATATACAGTTTGGAGAGATATATAAGAAGAAAAAAAGTCTTGCACCCATGCTTGAACCATGACCTTTAGCATGGCTAAATAGCATTGGCGTAAATATTCAAAATGAATAAAGAACGCCAATAAACTTAAAACAACAACAACAACATAGCATGCAAGACGGTAATAGACTCCAACATACCATTTGTTGCTTCACACAATGATATGGATATTATGCAAGCGTCTTGATTTAGAAGCACACACTACACAGTAATTTGTATGTGTGTTCAGACGCGACGGCCTGATCACATTTGTATATGGTCACTACTAAGTCCCCCAAATTCACTAATAATTACATAATTTGATGTCTGAATATTAATGTTTGATGATGTTTACACTAATAGTGGGAAGTGGGGCTGAATTATGTGTCTGAATGGACTTTGATGGTTTTTATCAATGACTGCGGATTTATATAATTTATGTTGTATAATTTGCATTACCATATAATTATAAATCTCCCGTAGATGGCGCTCTTTCAAGTTAGGCACACAGGCAGCGGCGTAGTTAGGCAGCGGGAGCGGCGGCAGTGCCACAGACAGAGATCATAGATAATTATGGAAAGTTGTAGAAGTCACAAAATTATTTAGAGACCTTGATTATGGTGAGTTTTATGATTGTTGATATATACATGTATGAAAAAGTAGAGATTCTCTAAAAGACTCTAAGTACTGAGAAATGCGCACAGCGTGACAAAAATAACGGATGCTGGGGGGGGGGGGGGGGGGGGGGGGAGGAGGGATACACACCCCCCACCCTTCCCAGCCCGACCACTACCCCCCACCCCCCACTTAATATACCTGAGTACCTCCGCTCCCTCTCAATAAACATAGGTATCTCCGCGCCCCCTCACATGCCCGACCGCCACCCTCCCTCAAAAATTTGAGCACGATTTTACCACTTATTTAGCGTTCGTCTTCACAATGACGTAATCAGAGCATATAAACATTTATATCCCTAATAAGAATGTTCTAGCTATGTGATTGGTCGAGAGTACGCCATGTGATCAAAGATAGCTTCACTATGTATTTTGCATGACGTCATTTTACTATTCGCCCTAGCGAAAATCGTATTTTCCCCATGTCAAAATAGTAAAAGAGATATCGATTCTATCGATCCATCGATTCGCGTATTTACAGCTCGCCCAATCCTCGCGCAGAAAATTCGTGCGATAAAAAGCTAAATGTCATTGGATAACACGCAAATCTGGTTGTCGGCAAGGCACAGATTCTGAAGTGTATGACATAAGCGGCAAATTTGAGATCGATATCATAATCGGACGATTAATTTTTAGACAATTATCCGGGAAATTTGTAATGCTGAATTTGTTTGTATAATAACAATAATAAGTTTGCCTCCGCTAGGACAGGATGAATGATGTTTCAACTTACATTCATTCGTGGACCTTGCCATGTTAAAAGTCCTATGATTTCTTTCTTTGAATAAAAAAAGAGACCGTTTTAGTGATATCAAACAAATATACCATGCCTTTTTTCGAGGCGCCATTTGAATCTATGGGCCTTCTCATGGGCCCCTCAGAAAATAGTACTATTGAAGTTACCTCAGAGCCCATAGTTTCAACTAGAGCCTCTCAAGGCATGGTATATTTGTACAGTATGTGTGTATTATGTACGTGTATGCCTGTGTGTGAGTGTTTATGTGTGGGGGTGTGTGTGTGTGTTGGCATGGCCGCTATGAATGTTTTAGACTTGTTGATTAATAATGTCCCTTTTCGAATTCCTGCCGACAGAAATTCTGCTGGTTCGACTTCCCTTTCCTCCACGATGTGCGAACCAAGTGGAAATTCGTCTCTGTAGAGAGAGACCTAATCCAGGTATGCTATCTACTAAAAAGATATTCCAGTTTAAATTTCAGTTTTGCCAAGCAATATAAACATAAAAGTATCAAACAGTATCAACGTACCAAATAAACATGCCATCGATAACCGAATAACAACAAAACACAGGTACAACTTACAAACATGAATACGTTTTTTTTTAACACAAGGAAAATTGCTAGGGAAGCTAGCATTAGTCAAAAAGGAAATAGTCCTTATATACGGCTAACAAACTAGTCAATTATTGTAATCAACATATCAGAAAAGAATGAACAAAAGTACTAACAATAATAGGAATAAAGATATAAGACGATAATTTCGAATTAAGGTAAACAAATTTATTGATTAGCTTTTATTTGTTTGCGAGTGTCCAGGTTGGTTTTGATCAGTGGCATAGCTACGAGGGGCATGTGGGGGGGGGGGGGGGGATGTGCCCTCCTAAAAATCTGCGTGAAAACAAAGAAATACAATGTACAATGTTGTGCCATCAAATCGTTCGCGTGTCCCCCCCCCCCCCCCCCCCCCCACTTCCTTTAGTCCGACCACGCCACGCCACTTTTTTTGTAATCCATGTGAAAGTAATGACCTTATGACTAATGACTAATGACAATTGATTCCCCTCCAAGTACGTTACAGTAAGAAGGAAAACTCACTATAATACAGAAAATGAATAACGTTTAGTAAATAGTGTTTAGTGGCTATATTTCAACAATGCTTAAATGGTAGAAAAACATATAAACTGTAAAGTTAGAATGTTGTTTTTATTGCAAAGGCAGCCATTAACGACAGAGGGCGCCCTCCAGACGCCTGATAGTTTCAACAACCCCCCGTACACACTCACAAAATCGAATGTAATGTTTGGTTGAAATTATGATTCAATAAAGGGTTTATCAACATCAATTTAAAAGTCTATTTTATTGGTTTATTTTTTTTAATGCTTGGCCTTGTTAATAATTGTCCTAAATTATCGAATAATATTTGGGCCAATCAAATATGTATATGGATATTTCAACTGTTTTTTTAACCGGTTTTGATCAAAAAAGTTTAATCTGTCTTAAAAATCAAGTGCTTTTTCAAATTAGGTACTTTTTTTTCCCATTACCTAACAAGTAAACTATTTCTTGAAACGCCCTTTAAACCAAAACTGTAATATCCCTTTAATGCTAATGTGATATTATAATTCTCACAAATGTATTTATGTTTCAACGTTTGCAGTTCCTCGCCGAACTCGAAACCCCGGAAAACAAAGCGCGACTCCAATTCAACATTGAGGTAATGAGGCCGTTCCTACATTTCAGCCAAACTGGTCGTCCTCTGCTTGATGTACCAATCTTACCTGTCGATCTTCGAAATCTGGTCTTCGACAATGTCGACAGGGAGAACATTGTCGCCTCTGCGCTAGAGAACGTGTCGAGGTACAATGACCAGGGACCCGATATCTGGATGAAACCACTCCAAGTCAACTTCGGGCGAGGGGAGTATGCCATTGATGCTGGAGGTCCAAGCAAAGTGAGTTTAAATCTATTTTTTTTTAAATTCATGTATGCATTCATTTCCAATCTGAAGATATCCGTTATATTAGAAAAGTATGTTGAACATCTTACATTTTTAAAAGTTTAAATATACGTGTCCAACCATTAACAACATAAATATTTATACATAATGTCATTTCATCGATGTTGCAGCTTTATAATGGTGTATGGTTCGGAATATTACATTCAAATATATTTCTTTTTAAATATATTCATGAATTCCTTTGTTATGTGTAGTGTATTAGGGTGCACACTTTACAGACCCGTATCGGGGTAGAAGGGGGCGCGTTGGGTGCGTACGCACCAACCCAAATTCAGAAAGGTCCATTTTTCATTGGTCTCGGGCTCTAAACCCGTGGTCTCTGTCTCGGCCATGATTATGCTTGGCCGCAAGCATCCCCTGTTTACACAACTAAACTAATGGTAAATAACAAATTACAAATTATTGGGAGGGGGAGGGGCATGAATCCCTCCCTTAGTTTCGTCTCTGGTTATAACGGTTATAGCCCTGATAGATTGATGATTGATGGTTATGTGTTATCCCGTTGACATACAGGAATTCTTCAGTCTTCTCTTCGCAGCCCTGATGGACACGACCAAGCAGCCAATCTTCACCAAGTTGGATGAAAAGAGCGTCTCCTCAGCCGTTTGGTTCAATCCGGTATCAAATTTTTAAGGGCTTTTGTAACTTGGTTGTCAAGTGGTCGACAAACTGAAAAATGTGTATTTCTATAATCTGATATGTCCACTGAGTAGTAGTAGCAGTAGTAGTAGTAGTAGCTGTCTGTCGCGAAGCGACAATGACCGCCTTCACTTTTAAAAATAATCATGAAGGCTGCTTGCAAAGGTGGATAAGTATCGGTAGCTCTTGCAAGTTACAGCTAACGGCACTCTCTCGGGGAACTGGTGGCAGTTTCACACCGGCGAGGACAAGCCAAGACGGGTGTGAACCACTAGACCTTGCAGTGATTGGTCGAGGGATGTCGGGAGTTCCGTATCATCAATCGTCCTCAATGCTGTCACGGTGACATGGTTTTCTCTTAGGGTTTGCTTCCTTAGCCTTAGATTCTAAAGAGAACCTGCACCACAAGGCAGTGGTATACAACTATGCATGGCAGGGGCGCCAAACTCCCTGAGGTATAATTGTTAAACGAAAAACAATGTGGCTTTTTTCAGACCTAATAAATTGAGTAGCTGATTATATATATCATGATTCAATTGAATTGGACGACCCAGTTTGATGGCACAAGCACGACATTACTGGACAGAGATCCTAATAACTATAGAGCTTGGTCGTGTTGCTCTGTTCGCCAGCAATTTAAGGATATGAAACCCCGCGGCACACTTCTCAGAAGAGCTTTAACAAGCCAAGCTTATACAGAGCCTATAAGTATAATAATAATGCCGTGTATATGTACCACCCAGTTGTGTCCGAGTCCAGTCAGTCCGAGTCCGAGTCCAAGTCCGAGTCCGGCCTTCCGAGTCCGAGTCCGAGTCCGAGTCCGAGTCCGGCATGTCCGAGTCCGAGTCCGGCATGTCGGAGTCCGAGTCCGAGTCCGGCACATATGCAAATATAAATAAATAAATAAATAAATAAATAAATAAATAAATAAATAAATAAATAAATAAATAAATAAATAAATAAATATAAATACATAAATAAATTCAAAAAAAAAAATAAAAAAAAATAATAAAACAAAAATAATAATAATAAATAAATACATAAATAAATAAATAAATAAATAAATAAAAAATTAATTAATTAATTAATTAAAAAATGAATGAATGAATGAATAAATAAATAAATAAATAAATACATGAATAAATAAATAAATAAATAAATAAATAAATAAATAAATAAAAAAATAAATAAATAAATAAATAAATAAATAAATTAATTAATTAATTAATTAATTAATCAATAAATAGATAAATAAATAAATATAAAATTGAATAAAAAAATGAATGAATGAATAAATAAATAAATAAATAAATAAATAAATAAATAAATAAATAAATAAATACATTTATATATAAAAGCTGTGAAAGAACGTCCTTCCCCTTCGAATATTTCTTCAAAACTCGCTGCGACACCATTGACCGGCCTATGTTAAAGGGATAGTTAAGTTCTGGTAGAGAGAGTACAGTTTTAGTAAAACTTAATTTTAGTAACCAAAACCTGCACCATTACATTGCAAACTAATAGTTATAAATCCACCATGCTCAAAAGGAATTTAAAAATTACAAACGACTAAGTTTCAATGTCTATTATCATTAAAAAAAGAGCTGTTTAAATAAAAGAGGGCGCTTTAAAAAACGCATTTGTTTAAACCATTTTAAATAAAATATTGTGCATGTGATGTTTCGTTGAAATAGTGATTAGATAGAGAGATAATCAACAACTATCTAAAAACCTCTTTTGAACAATTTTGAAAAGAGGAAGAATTTGAAAAAATAGAAAACATAAATAAATGATATATTGATTGATATATAAAAGCTGTGAAAGAACTTCCTCCAAAAGTAGAAACACGGAAGACAGTCCAGTGGACTACTACTCCGTGATCCGATTTGGCTGAAATGTATGTGAGTGATAGGATATATTTGAAAATATTGTGTGAAATATTGATGAAATTTCGGCGAGTAGAAACTGAGATATCCGTTTGGATACGAAACTGCATTAGCGCCAAAATTCCCCGGTCTCGTGCCGGACTCGTCGCCGAGTCATCGAGTCACGGGCCCCGAGTCCGAGTCCGAGACCGAGTCATGAACCTTCGAGTCTGAGTCCGAGTCCGAGTCCGGCACAAACGGACTCGAGTCCGGTCTCGAGTCCGAGACCGGACTCGAGTCACACATCACTACCACCCACCTAATCGATCCAATAACAATCTATAATTAAACGAAAAACAAAATATAAACAAATAACAACAAATAACAAATCAGCACTCACTGAACACTAACTATAAATTACAAATATTAAAGGGACTTAGTAACATTGTCCAAATCCTCAAAATCCAATTGAAATTATAGCGGTTCCCTCATACCTTGTTGTATTCTTATCAACAACAAAAATTTCCCTTTCGTTAAAAAGATATTTACGATTGAAGTTGTCAAATTATCAAACGGATCGTCAGAACCGTGTACAAAGTGAGTGCAATGAGTTGGTGAATGTCACTTTGCATTTTTGCTCATTACTCGGCCATATAAAGTCCATTTAAATGTTCACACAACACCTAGTGGACATATCAGATAACAATAATATATATTGTATCAACCACTCATCACTTTTTGCAAAGTTACGAGATCCCTTTAAGTAAATATTCCCCTATATATATGTTTATGTAAATATATATATCATTGATAAGATTCATCTGATTGTGAAATTGTTACTTCAGAGTAACTTCTGATGAAGAACAACGAAGATGTTCGAAACGTCAAGCTAAAACAAGTAAGTTGGTGAAAATAACATTTGTTTATGTATATATAATGTATATTAAAGATCCAGCAATAAAATAATCATAATCATATAAGAAGAAGAAGAAGAAAATAATGCATTTTAAATCATATACAAATATAAAGGATAGTCTTGGGTAGCTAGTCCGGCTTTAACGATGATTACTGATGTCCATATTGCTGACGGGCTGACGATAAACTTGCACTTGTAAAAACTGTACTCGTAGGTTGGAACAGCAACATAAGTAAATCGGGAAGAAAGAAACCTTTTCTTATTATGTTATAATCCTTTCCTGGGGAGGCTGAGTCCTGAGACTGATGTATAATTCCTGTGGCCCTGTGAATTCACTGAGTTCCTACATTTTCTGGATGGTGATCGGATCCACATAGGGAAACCTTTGTCCACTGAGTAATGTGAGGAAATGCGATGAAATATGAATTTAATTTGACCATGCATGCAAACTGATATTTGCAAGCTCATTGCACCAACTTTGTTCACAATTATAATTATTAACTGGATAACTATAAATCTGAATGCTTTTGAACGGAGGGAAATTTGGAAAACCGAAAGCTGTTCCATAGTTTTATTTGTAATACGAATTTTATGTCAGAACTGCTAGAGTTCCAAGCAAGTTTTATGGAATTTCACAATGTTTAAATACTAGATTCATTTAGGCCTTGTTGGTGATAAATCGACCGAGCATGGTGGCTTAGCGGTTAGAGTGTCCGCCTCATGCACGGGAGGTCCCGGGTTCGAACCCAGACCGGGTCATACCAACGACTTTTAAAATGGTACCTTCTGCCTTCTAGCCAGGCGCTCGGCAATTATAGAATGGAGGAGGGAAAGTTAATCACACGAGTTACCAGAGGACTGGCCCCCTTCTGTAGCTTTCGCTACATTAAGTAGACGTGCGGCCTAGGGCTAATGAATCGGAGATCGGCGCCGCCTTATGTGCCAAAATTGGCATGGGAAGGACTTTAACTTTAACTGGTGATAAATCTCAATCCTTTCCTCAGCATTATGAATCGATGTATTTCAATGTTTAATGAAATCAAAGGAAACTTGCTCAGTGCTTATACCAGGCAAAGGTCGTATGATATGCTAAAAAATCGATCGAGCAATAAAACCATAATTACTAAATGAATGCATCGTATCAGACTTTCATTCGTTGGAAAAATACTGCACAGTCATCATACGCTGCAGTTTTGGCAATACCAATAGTTGGGCGATATACCATCACATTTTATTGAAGGAATCTAGTAACTATGATATGTGCAAGAGCTGACAAAGGGTTAATAAAATGTGTATTTCAGTGAACTGATATGTCCACTTAGAGATGTGTAAAAATGCAATGGTAAATGAATGTCTATTTTGACCGAGTAATTACGGTAGCAATTATGCAAATTAATGTTTGCTAGCTCAGTGCACACACTTCTGCACACAGTTCTCATTCTCCAATGTAGAATTTAAATTTAAAACTATTAAATCATAAGTATCTTGATAACGGAAGAAACATTCTGAAAACCGATACCGGTTCCATGTTTTTATTGGTAATACTAATACAACAAGGTATGTTAGAACCGCTAGAGTTATAAGTAAGCCTGAGCTTTGTGGATTTTGACAATGTTACTAGATCCCTTTGATGCATTCATCTCATTTGGGGAAAATCAGCTTTTTGCTCCCTGTCGAAATGAAATGTATGTTATTGAATACCAATTGGGATATTAAACGTTGCAAATGGTATAAGCCCGTAGTAGGCACATACTGTACTTGAATTACACGTTTCTTATTTCATTAAGGTCATTAATATGTTTGTTTTTTCCCCAGGAATATAACGATCTTGAGACCCTGGCGAAGATCGGCTTGCTGTTTGCTCTGTTGATATTCAATGGATCCATTGTCCCCGTACCATTCCCCCTCCTGCTCTACGAGAAGATCTTGAAACGCACGTGAGCCTTCATTATAAAATTCTCAGACTATATTACCATTATCTAAATCAACATTTGTAACACATTATGTAACATTTAATCATTGATATTTGAAATTTGATATTTGATATTCAATGGATAAATGGTCAGCGTGCCTTTTCTTCTGTGGTATTTGAGACTTCGATCATACACCAATGTCATAGTAAGACCAATTTCAAATGGTGTGAAAGTTTAAACGGATCTAGTAACATTGTGCAAATCCACAACATTTAAGTAGAATTCTAGTAATTTTCTGATACCGTGTTGTATTCGTGTTTTCAATAGAACCATGGAACACGTTTTGGTTTTTCAAATTTCCCTTTCGTTAAAAAGATATTTACGATTTAAGTGTTTGGATATTGAGCTATCCACTGGATACTCATAACCGTGTATAAAGCGCAATGACATTAGGGGATATCACTTTGCAGTGTTGCTTATTACTCGGCCATTTAACATCTATTTAACGTGAAATGTTCACACAATACTTAGAGAACATATCAAATCACAAAACTACCGGTACACATTTGTAGCAACCTCTCATCACCTTCTGCACATGCCAAACAAGTTAAATAGAAAATAAACTGTTTAATAACTGCACAGTAGGTAATAACATCTAACATAATGTATTTGTTGTCATCTCATTCAATATAATTTACAATATATAACCCAAACAACACGGTGAAAGAGAACTTTGAAAGCTCCAACTTACTTTGGTTGAATGTGACAGCAATTTTATAGACCAAGATTTTCGTTATCATTTTTTCCAAGGCTATTCTCGCCAAATGATCTGACCGAACTTGATCCAGAGTTCGCCGATAACATGGAAAGGTTGTGGGCTTACTCCGAGGACGATCTCGAAAACCTCCATCTGGACTTCAACGGTCTACATCCCGATGGCGCACACGTGCTTCTGTCGAAAGAAAACCTGTGAGTTGACGGTTCAGAATGGAGGGGAGAGGGAGGAAGTGGGTGAGGGACGACGTTCTCTCATCTCAACCATTGGTTTCACCATCGCCCACTGTAGCATAGGAGCAGTGGTGTAGTGTGGTAGGAGTAATGGGGGGGGGGGGGGGGGGGGGGGGGGGGGGGTACACCAACATTATTCGGAGGCACACCTTATGTTTTTCTTCATTTTTATCTTATTGGGGTCACATACCCGCCTGCCTCGATCCGTGCCCCCCCCCCCCCCCCCCCCACCCCCGTAGATACGCCACTACATGAGAGTATAGTCGTAGAGGGATGTAGTAACTTTGTTAACATGTGCAAAAAGTGATGAATGGTTGATTCAATGTATATTGTTGTTATCTGATATGTCCACTGGGTATTGTGTGAAAATCCCAAGTTAAATGGACGTTATATGGCCGAGTAATGAGCAAAAATGCAAAGTGATCTTCACTAACTCTTTGCAGTGACTTTGTACACGGTTTCGATGATCCTGCGGATAGTTTAACATCTGAACACTTCAATCGTAAATATATTTTTTAAACGAAAGGGAAATTCGAAAAACTGAAACCTGTCCCATGCTTTTTTGTTTTGTTAATACAGTCAAACCTGTCTATAGCGACCACTCAAGGGACCGGCGAAAAGCGGTCGCTATGGACAGGTGGTCGCATTAGACAGGTAGGCCGCCATTTTGAATTTATGGTCGCATGCTAACATGTGCATTATGCACATGTGTAAGTAGATGGCATCGGTACACGCTCGTGTTAGTAGTTTATTCAAGTGTTTGTTACATGCATAACCAAAACAAAAATTGATACTATACATGAATTGGCATTATATTTCAAATGATATTACATGTTTGTACATGTACGATTATCTTTGTTTTGTACGTGAAATTGAAATTGCAAAATGTGTCAACTTTTTTACACCTGCACTTTAAAATGCTCATAAAGAGTTTTCTATATAATCTGAAGTCAAGATGCATCGTTTGGTTGTATCACGGATTATCATTGAACATAATTAGAAACATGGGGAAACACCACGTCTAGGCTATTACATTACTTTTGTCAAATGTCAAATGTCAAATTCGGTTGTGATGTTGAGTGAAGTGTCTTTGTGTGACGCATTTTAGGATCATCATCGGGTACTGAAGTGAAGGGAACGAATAATCTTTGTTTATAAGTCGGAAGCACTTGGTGTCGATTAGGCCTTTTTAATAAATTGTTGTATGCATTGACATGTTCAGAATTGGAGGCTTGAGCGACCAAAGGCAAACTTATTGGTGCCTTGGTCGCGTAATTAAGCGCTATTTTTGGTCGCTATACACGGGTTAAAACGTGCGTCGGGACCAAATTAGGGGGGTCGCTGGTCGCGTTAGATAGGTGGTCGCATTACGCAGGTCGTTTAACACATGATTTTTCACGGGGGGACCAAAGAGAGGTCGTTATGAGCAGGTGGTCGCTATAGACAGGTGGTCGCATTAGCAGGTTTGACTGTACAAACACAACAAGGCATGATAGAATCGCTATAATTCCAATTGGATTTTGAGGAATTAAAGACCTTTTAAAACGTAATTATAATTTAAACATATTTTTAATTAAAATGTGTCATACAATTATACAGATTTTCAAAGATATCTGTCAGGGCCTGTATTCCAGATTTATAAGCCTACCTACAAGCTATATGCATATTCATTATGTTCGCGTCGTTCAATTGTTATTAAAGCCATGTTTACTTTAAGGGAACCAACACCCAACACTTAAAGGTAAAGGCCAGTTTTGGAAACGCCCCCCTCTAAAAAAATGAAATGGAAGCTCTTATTACCAATATTGTGAAAGAATATAATTATACTTATATAGGATCATCCAATTTTGGCCAAGAAACCGCCTACTAATTGATATATTTGCAAAATTATATATCTGTTCCAATGAGACAGATATCGCCAACGAGGAATCGCCCATACGCTACGTGTATTAGTACCACGTGCACTCCACGAGGAATGTTCGCTATACGGGCTTCTCTCGTCGTTGTCGATATATCCCGCTGCGCTAGCGGCGCAAACGGATCTGAATTTGCGGTGGATTTATGAATTTCACAGGCCGATATTTCTGTATTTAACGATGCTTAGGGTCGGATTTCACCACACAAGCCCTATTTCAATACATATTCAACAATACTGATCAATATAAATGTATTCAGCTACTTTCCCGAAACTGGTCTTGGGCTTTAAGTTAATAGTCTTAGTAGTCCATCGCACCAATTATAAAAAATATAAAGTACCTGTGTTCATGGGTCTGCAGGAGAAGCCTATTGGAAGACGCGCACGCCCTAGACTCTAGGACGTGCGCGTCTTCCGTTATTCAAACGTACGCGTGTGTAGAATAGGCGCATACGGTACCATGACATTTTGTTGGTTAGGCAAGTGTTGGTAATTCATTATTTTCATAATGAATTACACAACCCTTTGCAAATTGTTGACATCTTTTTAATATCAAACTATACGGTACAAAACATATAAACCCGTGTTGTTCATTGTGTGGTGGTCCCCTTTAACCTTCAAAATGTGTGCATTTGGGGGGCATTTCGCTGTATTGCATTTTGCATTCTTCTTCAAGAGTGATTCATTTTTTAAATGATTTTTTAATTAAATAAGAAAATAGGGATTTCAAATCAACATGTTAATTTCAAATTCAAGTGAGGTGTACATCCATCTGAAAAGAGAGAGGAAATTCGCCGTGCAGCAGTTCGCGGCCTTCGTGAACGGCTTCGACATCCTGTTTACCCGGAGCCGACTGATGCGGAGCATGTTCAAGCCAGAGGAATTACGGGATGTCATTCTGGGAGAAGAGCTCGACTGGAAGGAGTTCCAGTGTGTAAGCCGGATAGTTAACCTGTACCCTACTAGATTTCACAGTTCTTATTGAGTTAAATACAAGACCTACTATATGTACTAGGTCCCCGTTGACAATGGCCATAATTCTCATAAGTGGCTCAACTTTAGTCCAGGTTTAACGTTAAACCCCAGGTCGAAAAAAACAGTTGAAAATAAGTTGCCAACTGGTACCATTTGATACCAGTTGGCCAACTGGTTTCAAAGTGGAAATTGGTACACTAGAATCAACTGGAATCAATTGGAATCTACTGGAACAACCAGTTAGGCTGACCATTAAGATTCCAGTAAGAACCCAGTTAGGCTGACCAGTAAGAAACCCAGTTGAAACCATTAAGAAACGAGTAGTGGGATTAACCAGTACATGAGGACCAGTTAAAGTAGCTGGTTTCAACTGGTATTTTTGATTGGTTTCAACTGGTATTTCTATGTGTTTTAACTGGTTTTCTGCATCTGTCCATTTATCTTTACTGGGAACCGGGCATTAAAGTGCTACCTTTTGATGCCAGTTAAAACCAGGAAAAACCAGTTGAATTTCCAACTGTTTTCAACTGGTTTCAACTGTTTTGTCGACCTGGGACAAGGCACATATGTTCCGGACACAAAGTTAGTACATGCACTATCCATGGTACATGTAACAGGTGTAACTGGCGCGAGTTTAGTCCCTCGCTCAAGTTGATCCCTGTTTAGCTATTGCGCATGTTCATCGATTCATTGGATTGACAACCGCGCATAATCGGTTCGAGCTACGTCACTCCTTGTCATGTGTCAATCGTTTAAATAATACGTAGAAGAACGGGAATGACATTACGGTAAACGAGAAATGATAGATAGGCCCTCTGTACTGATGTTTTGTCCTACTTATCTTATTTATGTTGTTGTTTAAAAACCAAAACATATATCACACCAAATTTAACTGATTTTCTCGTAACATGTGGGTTGATTCTTTGATGAATCCCATGGGAGGAGGGATGTGCAGCGCGGAGCCAGCATCACACTTTAAGATTTGGTGGGAAGACAAGATAGACCCCAACAATCAGGGGATATGCCCCTTTCACAATACTGCTTATCATGAAATTCAAGAATTTCCCTGTAAAGAATTTAGCTCGTGCAGTGAGCAGCGTGGCACGCGAATTTTGGAGGGACACAATTACTCAAGTACTTGACGTTGTTTTGTGCGGTTGATTATCTATTCGTTTAGTTTGTGGTGACACTGAACACGAATCCCCACGAATAGACCCACGAATGCAGTACGAATTGGTACAAATCAAAGGCAAGCCGTTTTAAACATTTATTCCTATTTCTTGATATCAAGAATACAATTCTTGATATCAAGAAATCGAATTCTTGATATCAAGAAATGCATTCTCGATATCAAGAAATGCATTCTTGATATCAAGAAATACTTTTCGGTATTGGTAATACTTGATATCAAGAAATAAACTGATATCAATAATTCAATTATTGATATCAAGAAATAGGAATAGATGTTAAAACGGCTTGCCATAGATTTGTACCAATTCGTACTGCATTCGTGGGTCTATCCGTGGGGATTCGTGTTCAGTGTGACCACTCCTTTAGAATTCTTCAAATAATTTGTTCAAGTTATTGGAGGCACATGTCCCGGTTCCCATTCCAGGACAAAAATATAAAACATATTGTCAAGGGCTACATTTCAATCGTGCCAGCATGACAAGAGCATACTAAAATATGTTTTGCATTGAACCCAAAGCAAATAGGCGGGACAATGTGATGTTTTAATAGCTGTTGTGGCCTAAAGCTCCCTGACCCCCCTTTTTGTTTCACTGCCCGTCATACGCCACTGGATTAGCGGAACAATTGTAATTTGGTAGATAGAAGTTGAATATATAGTGGTAAGGTTAAGAGCAAATATCATAGGTAGGTATATCAAAACGTCAAATATTACCAACGATCTAGTGGTTAGTGTACGCTTGACTCCACCTTGAACCACAACTTAGGAAATGATCCACGATTAAACCTTGTGGCCGTGACCTTCATACATGGCATAACTATAGTCCTCGAGTCAAGGTGACGTCATAAGCGGCACAACTCTTCCCATTGCCAACCACGTAAACACAAGATTAAACCTGGCTCCCTTTTTTGCTAAGTATGTGTGTTTATCAGTTGTTTCTTTCCTCAGCGCATTACTCTCAACCTTCACATAACTTTAGTCACCGGACTAACACGCCATATATAATGCAGTCAGCCGGAGGGGGTGGTTTATGGGAGACATTATGTGTATATCATCTTGAACAAGTTCTATGCACAGAAGCAAAACGCCTTTTAAATATAAACCACAAAGGAACGATTTTCTTAAATCAAAGGCACTTGCTACTGTCGAAAAATGTGTATGTGTTTGTGTGCATTGTGTGCCTTTCTTTGGCCGTGTAATTTTGTCTGATCATAATGTAGGCCTTAGGTAAAAGGGAACAGATGATCTTTCATTCTGAGAAGGAAGAGAAATTAGAGAAAACAATGAATGAACCGAAATATAAAAACATCGCTGTAAATATAATTAAGAAAAGTCCAGTAAACAATCCCATTATGGGGTATTTGTATCAGGCGGTAATCTAGGATAACCCACAGCCCATACAGTTACCCTAAGATGTTATCACTAAAATGCTACTGGCGTAGCTGCGTGGGGGCCCAACCCGTTGATGTACTGAAGTTCGCCATTTCCTGTATACATGATTATCATATCAAAATTAATATATACCTTTTACGAACTTGGGGTGATTTCAAATGGTTCACTGGCGTATCGTTATTGGGGGCGGTATTGGAAGAGCTCATTTTATGTATTTATTTCATGTTGTATTGTTTATGCCAAATCATTTTTAGGGGGCAAACATTGATCGGAGGAAAGCAACACAGAAACAAAAACAAAATAATTAACTTTTGCCAGGCTTATTCATAATGTTTAAATGTAGCTGGCGATGGAAAAAGGAGTGCCAATGGTTACGTAATTTTGTCTCGAGGACCAAAGTTATGACACGGATGAAAGTCACGGCCACAAACAGTTAAAACCGTGGATCATTTTCGTGAGACATTCCACTGTTAAGAGTTTAAAGAGGACACTTTCCATTAAATGTTATTATTGGTCTCTTAAAACCTGGCCCAAAGTTGTGCCATTGATTCGAATTCAGGCCACTGAGTATAACATGCATCTTCAATATTTAATTCTATAGGGTATAATTCTAAAAATTATTGTCAACATACATTGTTATAGAATAAACCAATAAGACGCAATGAATGATTTATTACAAATAACACATTTTGAACGTTTAGAGCAAGAGTTGATAAGTTCATTATTTGAAGATTTGTTTGTTTTCAGATCAATTAAATTATCATTTGAAGAACAAACGATTTTGAATTTCCAGGCTCTCAGTCTTTTGGTCAAATAGTTTTTTTTTTCGAAGCAGTGACCCTTTAAAGCAATCCTGTAGCCGTATAGTTAACTCCATTCTGAGCTCACATTCATTAACTTGATTATAATTATCACTGTGTTTTTTTTTTTGCAGAGCACATTTTACGTAGCTCCATACACTTCGAGCCACCCAGTCATCAGAAGATTCTGGAAGGTCTTCCACGCGATGGAGGAATCAGACAAGAGAAAATACCTCAGTAAGTCATATTTTCTGAAGCTAGTTTTTCGGGAGTTTTGCTATTTAATGCGAGGACATGTTCTGTAAACAATGAGCCCGTATAAAGAGGTCTCATTGCTTTTGGCAAACTTCAGGTTCATCACAATTGTTCTCAGATTCAGCCAACATTAATTCCTTACAAGCTAGCAAAATCTAATAATATAAATTAGAATACCCAACCGATGAAAGTTTTTGTTAAATGTGTCATTTGTTCTCGTTAGTTTATGCTACTTTTTTTTGTTCGAAATCATCTATCATATAGTTGTTTTTTTGTATATTAATTAGTTTTCCTCGTTTCTTGTCCTTCGACAGAATTCCAGACTGGCGCAGACCACGTGCCAGTCAAAGGTTTCAAATCGGTTGGCTTCACCATCTGGCGAATGGATACCCTCAAGAGATATGGTACCAGCCCGGACGAGATCTACCCAGAGGTAATGACTTGCCCCGGTCATGTCTCTCTGGACCTGCCCGAGTACGAGAGCGAGGATGACGTCAGGTTCCGACTGACGACGGCTATGGAGATGAGCAGGGGATTCTACAGGGAGAAATCGTCCTCGGCATTAGTTGTGCATCGGTGAATCTTTCATAAATCAGAACATCGACTAATCAAGACAATCTTTATAGAAACAAGTCATCACAATGTCTTGTTCATGAACAATTATTCACGAAGAAAATGCTTGTAGCATCCCTTGAGCATCCCTTTCGAGGATTTTGACAATGTTACTAGATCCCTTTAATCTCATGATGGAGTCATGTGCATCATTTTTGTCTTTGAAACCGTTCTTTTGATCTAATTTTGTAATACTCATCAACGCATTTACCACATTATCTTGATGAGGAAACAAGTACGACAGAAGGGATATAAATGGTTTCAAGAGCGAAAGAGGGCAGATGATGTTCGGATGTAGCTCAGAACAAATATAATACGGTCAGTGGGAAGAACAATACAAAGGACAATTATTGTTGATATGTATACTAATAGCAGCTGCCTACATGAATTCAGAAAAGAAGGTTAACTTGTGGTGACTTCCCAGGCAGAATCCCCTGCATCTTTAAAGACTTATTCGAGCATAGTACTAAGTGGGAGGGACATCAGGTGCGACAGATGAGGGCTAGACAGATGAGCGTACTAGAGTATGTTCGATTTAGTTAAATTTTTCAGATTCCAACAAAATAATTATACAGATCAAATAATCATTAACAAACTAACAACATGGTACATTGTATTGAAATACCGCCTTCATTGGTTGTAGTTGTGCGTAGATGAATGATATAGTCTAGTTAAAGGGATAGTTGAGTTTTGGTAAAGAGAGTACAGTTTTGGTCAAACGGAATTTTATTAACCAAAACATGTACCATTACAGTACAAACTAACAGTTATGACTCCATAATGCTCGAAAGGAATAAAACAAATTAAAAATGTCTGAGTAAAAAGTCTGTTATCATTCAAAAAGAGCCGTTAAAACTCAAGGCGGCGCTCTCTAAAATCCCATTGGTTTCAACCATTTTAAATAAAAAATTGTGCATGTGACGTTTTTGTTGAAATAGTGATTAGATAGAGAAATAATCAACAACTATTTAAAAGCCTCTTTTGCAATCTTTTGGAAAAGAGGAAACATTTTCAAACCAATTTTAACAGCAGGTTCAAAATTATCGAATTATTACACGTGTTATGTTTATGGATATTTCAACCATTTCTGAAGCGATTTTGATCAAATAAAGTATATTCTGTCATTTAAATTGTATGCCCTTTCAAATTTGACACTCAGTTTTTGATTATCTCACAAACTTATTTTGGGTAGCGCCCTGTATACCAAAACTCAACTATCCCTTTAATCATCACTAGCTTCAGTTTGATTGGCTGAAGAAGATTCTGTAACAATTCATAACGAAATTAGAAAGGAACCTTTTTGTACAGAATATGAGGAAGATGAGGTTAGATTCTGACTGAACAAAGCTTTGCGAATCAGGTAAGTTTAGCAGAGTCATTGATATACATTGTTCATTTCATTTTTTTTTAAATTTAATATTTTGATATCAAATTAGTTATGACAACATGTAATATGGATAATGATATAAAACATGAAGTACGCAAACAGTACAAATATGGAACAAAACATACTTGTAAATGAATAAGAATAAATATGCTAGGCCATTACGTATAATGGAAGCAGAAGGTCGCCGTTATAAGCAAAAGCTTGAGCAGACCATCAACCAAGCTAAAATATAAGGAGTTGTGAATATTGGCATAGTAATCAAGAGAGGCGCCACGAAACTTAAATAATGTATATTTCAGTTCAATTCAATATAAATAATTATAAAATAAGCATGTCAAACAACGCAAGTTTCATTTTATAATGCTAATCAAATCATGACAGAGATTAGTAAAGACACGAAAGAAAAATCAAACAAGAACAAGAGTGTGTGAGTGGTGCATGTGTGATGTGTGAGCAAGTGCAAGTGTCCTCATGCGCGGAACTGTTGGATCTTCATTGGTACTATATCAGGTCAGAATTTTTTTAAATTTGATTTCTAAAGTTAAAGTGATGCCTGTAAAGTGTCTAACTCCACACAAAATACTTGGAGCTTCCTCGTTTTTCTTCTGCCGTGTTGTTTAGCTTATGGTAAGAGAAGAATAAAATAGGGTTAGATTTTGCCTAATGTAATGTCCCTTTGGTATGAAGATAATTATCATTGAAAATCGTTATTTCAAAAGCGTTGATCAACGGTTTTGATCAAAAGTTCAATAGTCGTAGCTAAACGCGTCCGCGGATGCAGCACGCGTGGGAACATTCCGGAGATTGAACTTTGAACACAGCGAGCGCAAATTCCATGAATTCTGTACTACGTCTGTAAACATATAAGGCTGCGAATATCTCAAACGGATCATTATTTACTGTGACAAATGTATGGGAGACCATCAGTATTCGGTGATAAAATATGAACTTCATATTTGTTTTTTCACTAGGTAAACAGTGTTCGTTTTCTTTCAAACTTTCACAAATCTTTCAATTGTATTTTACAATGATATTGATATAGGATTGAAGTCTCAAATGTCATTTTGTGCAATATCTGACACTTTACAGGTATGACTTTAACATTATATTTTTAAACTACATATATTGTATTATAATGTGTTTTTTAATTGTAGCTTTGAATGAATAAAGAGATGTATACATTGTTTAATATGTCTTGAAGTTGGAATAAAGACGTCATGAAAAAGGGGAAGTGAATTTTCGGTGTATTTAAACATAAAGATCGCTGTTTGATATAACGGTTTTGTATAAATAGCTAAATAATTAGAAAGAGTACATTATCCCGAGTGCCTTGTTTTGCAAGAGAATAATCACGTTAATCTTAGATATGTTACGATCGCCCCAAACCACATCTGCAGTATGTAAAGTAAAGTAACACTAGAGCATTTTATACTTATACATGTCTATGTCTTAGTGGCCACCTGTATACCAGCAAACCTGCCTATAGTGGCCACCAATTGTTCTTGTTTACCTTAGGTGGTCACTATACACAAGTTTGGCTGTATTATGTGTACGGTGATGCAACGCTAGAGTCCACTGAGAACAAATTTATGATCTTCAATCGTGAATAAAACAAGCAAATATCAGTAAACAATTTTGCCGTCTGGTATGAAAAAGAAATGAAAAAGAATCGATACTAAATAGGATTTGTTAATTTGTTATCTACCATCTTCTGACCATGATGCAGTAACTAGAACAGAGATATGTTTATGTTACTATAGTAACGCGTTATTATACTGTAATGGACGCATAGGATGGACGGCGAACGTTTATCATGGATCTTGGTGACGACATATTATGGGACATGCATGCGCCCCTCGCACCCTCCCCCATAACCCATTTTCCTTAACAAAATAAAGGTACACAGAATATGCCCCCGAATCAGTCCGACTACACTAAGCCACTGACGTTTCTATTTGAATATGGCGCTTCTTAAATAATTTTTTGAATGATGGTTATCGGATAATACTAAATAATCTCTTTATCTTGTAATACGGTCTCCGTGTTCTACGAAATCAGTTATAAATCAGCAATTATATAGCGAAACAATATGGCCAATATTCCGTTCAAGAGTTCCATTAGGCATGTTAATCGATTACCAGATTACAGGAGACATACAAACATAATTTGTTTATGTTCATATAGAGCATTTAACCACAAAGGTATAATTCTACGTGATATACTATATTCAAATGTGCGGGGGTTTATTACTGTCAATTTAACTGTAACTGTACTCAGAGATGGGGCACTTTTCGAAATAAAAACCTACATTTCATTATCTTTTAGAACAAATTCAGAGGTTGTTTTCGAAAATCATTTAATGTAAATATTACGATTTGCTACGATGCTATATTGAACAAAAAAAAACATTGCTCGATAACTACGCTTATATCATACGAAAAGAAATAATAAAAAGACAATAATATTATACACAATTTCCTTAAAGGGTTTCTGGTTATTATTATTATTTATCCTGAAAGGTGACCTGATGTTTTTGTGTTTGATTTTTCTAGGAGATTCACACCACGCAATAACAGGAAAAATGTGCCTAGTAATTTGTGTGAGTGACTGAGTGTGTGTGTGCTTGTACATGCGTGTGTGTGTATCTTTATGTTTATGTTTGCGTGGGCGTATGTGTTCGTATAGGTGTGTGTGTGTGTGTGTGTGTTTGCGTGTGTGTGCATATAAATTTATGTATGCGTGTGCGTGCGTGTGTGTGTATCTTTTATGTGTGATTGTGTGTGTATGTAGAGATGTATGTGTGTGGGAGCGTTTATGTGTGCGTGTGCGTATAGGTGCATGTGCGTATGATATTGAAAGATGATAAAGTAGTAAACTGCCATCTAAATAGAAAGTAAACACAACTCATCGCTCAAACTATATCTACCCTGTACCTAAATGTGTGTTATGTAAAGAAGTGAAATATGTTAGTGAAATGGGGGAATAACGGGGGAATTATGGGCACTTGCCCCAAAGATAAAACTCGTAAGGGGTAATCATATGAAAACAGAATTGTAAACCCTCCAAATATTAACATGCCCCTTCAATCAGTTATGATAAATAATGGCAGCCTCCATGCTGTAAGCGATGAATTGGATTAGCCCATACAGCGAGAAACTTTAGAATGATGCCCCTCCTTTGTTCAGATGTAGACCGGGGGCCCAGAGCATTTAATCAGCTGAAGAGAGACAAAAGGTTTGATGGTCTCATCATTTTAGATTGTGGCCATGGGTCAATGAAATGAATTGCTGCCGGGTCACATCCTGTACCGTACGCCTAGGGGGCCCAAAAAGGAGGGCCAAAAATACATTTATTCAGCTGAACACCGACATGGACAAAAGTTGGTGGATATCGTACCTTAGGGGGTACCTATTATGAAAACAGCAATGCCAGCAATTTTATACTGTACGGGGCCCTAGACAGCAACTCTTAAGTGCCCCACCCACGTGGTTTTATTCAGCTGAAATGAGACATGGCTAATTTCTTTTACAATGGAAGTATTACACAACAGAGATAACCGAAACACCAATGACAGCAATTTTATCCTGTACCGGGGGTCAGACAGCAGCCCTGAAGGGCGAACGGAAACGGACCCGCGGTCAGGTTATAGTCCCAGAATGCAATTTAGTGCCGCGCGACGCCGCGGAGCACCGATACACGTTCGCGTGAGCGGAGTAATGAGTGCGAGTTTCTTGCAAGAATCGCCTGTTCGCTGTGTATTTCCCGCAAAATTTGCTTTTTAGGAACAAATCGCGCTGCTATAGTGTCGTGGTCCGTCCAAATTCTGGGTTATTTTGCGAAATCGATTTTTTGTTTGAAGGTGGTTTAAAACTGTCTAAGTAAAAACCCATATATATCAATTTGTTCATTATGGGGGATTTTGTATCATTTTAACAGTGAGAATCAAGGTTTTTGAATGCAATTATGTCAGGTCCTGTGCGTGAAGGTAAGGGGCAGGTTTCAGTTTTTCAAATTTACGATTGAAGTATTTAGATGTCAAATTATCCACTGGATCGTCAGAACCGTGTACAAAGTGAGTTCCATGAGTAAGGGAATACCACTTTCCATTTTTCTCATTACTCGACCATATAATGTTCATTTAACTTGAAATGTTTACACAACGCCCATGGACATATCGGTTAAAAACAATAATTGTATCAACCACTCAACAATTGTTGCACATGTTAACTGTTACTAGATCCATTCAATGATCCCTTGACATCTCGCAATGGGATGGTTGAGATGACCCCTCCCTTACCGTTTGACTGTTAAGCTGAAGTGTCCGTAATGTATATCATATGGGAATCTCAGTAATACATGTATTCATTTCTAATATGATAAATGTTTTGTTTATATTATTATAGACATGAGAGTGAACAATTTACAAACTTTGTCTAAAATTGTCTTCATAAGGTGAACTTACAGGTCCATAAGTATGCAAACGAACATTTGTATGCACCTGAAGGAACTTCACCTTCAAAAAGGTCACCGTAGAATAAGACAACTGATTAAAGGTACCGTTGAGTATTGGTTTTTCCCAAGTTCCCCCCCCCCCCCCCCCCCATTTTTTGTGTGAGATAATATAAAACTGACTGTCAAATTCGAAAGAACATACAATTTTAATAACAGAATAAACTTTATTTGATCACAATTGGTTCAGAAACGGCTGAAATATCCATGTTTTTATTCAAAAGATTCTTCAATGGGAATTACAGGGCGATATGTAGACTTTTTAGAATGCTCGAAGACTACTTTGACAAAAATCTGAATATGTTCTTAAAAAGTCGTTGATGATATATCTCTATTGAATCGTTATTTTAACAAACATTAAATGCACAATTTTGTATGAAAAAA
>JBAMJV010010485.1:0-14698 GCA_037951105.1 Echinarachnius parma | reverse complement strand
ACAATAATATTTAATTTAGAGATTATTTCACGCAAAGTGAGCTGCGATTGAACAGTATTGAGTAATGTGAAACGATTGGCTAAGGGGTTGCTTCAAACGGGTCTGCATATTTTTTAAACAATCATTTTTATTTCAGAGATTATTTCACACAGAGTAATCTGATTGAACAGTATTGGGTAAAGTAAAAAGGATTAGCTAAGGGGTTGCTAAAACTGGTAAGATTTTTGTACCCAATCCTATACTGAAAAAAGGAAAAAAAGTAAGCGCAAAACATTTATTTGGGCGATTATTTCACCATATTAATCTAAATGCATGAGGATTGGCTACTAAAGGGGATGCCTCGAATCAGTATAAAAGAATGCAAGACTGTTCAACTTAATGCTACGTTTACACGGCAGCCCCGTTTCAGGCCACCTTGGACAAAACGGGATGGACGTGAGACAATGCGGGGGGACGGAATGGGCAAACGTGACTGCCGTGTATGCCGGGCCAGATTTTTAAACTGTCAACAAATTTGCCACGGCAACCTAGCAGGCCGTAGTAAAACGGGGTGAACGCAACAAAACGTGACAGGCCGTAACAAAACTTGGAGGCTGTCCGTAGTAGGACGGGAAGACATTCCCCGACATATCACGGTCCTTTCCCATCCTACTACGGACAGCCTCCAAGTTTTGTTACGGCCTATTACGTTTTGTTGCGTTCACCCCGTTTTACAATGGCCTGCTAGGCTTCTCATCCGCACTGTGACTGCCGTGGCAAATTTTTTGACAGTTTAAAAATCTGGCCCGGCATCCACGGCAATCACGTTTGCCAATTCCGTCCCCCGTGTTGTCTCACGACCATCCCGTTTTGTCCACGGTGGCCTGAAACGGGGCCTGCCGTGGCCGCCAGGAACATGGTGTAAACGCACCATCAGTGGGGGGAAGGGGCTCTTCCCCCACGGCCCGTCACGGATACGGTGATAGACCGTGAGAAAACTTGATGACTCAAATCAAATTAATGAATTCATCAACAAAATAACTAAAGGGAGACATTAGTGATATTTGTTGTTGTTCTCCTGTTCGCAGAGACCAACTCCTAAGGAACTGAAGACGAAACAGAACCTGACCACAACAGAAAGGAAGCAGATTCATGTAATTATGTTTGGCTCTTTCTTATATCCTTACTTATTTGTCCAGCACTTCTAATGTGCCATCTTTCTAGTAAAACTATTTTTAAAATAATATATTTGAATATTAGTTTTAAAATTTAATTATACTTTAGAGAGTTTTTAGAGAGCGCGCCCACTTGAGTTTTAACGCCTCTTTTTTGAATGATAACATGATTTTTACTTAGTCGTTTGTAATTTGTTATACCTTTCGAGCATGGTGGAGTTATAACTATTAGTTTGTAATGTAATATGATGCAGGTTTTGGCTACTAAAATTCAGTTTGACCAAAACTGTACTCTCATTACCCAACGCTCGAAATTAGCACAGGCCCGATGGCCCGGGGCCACCAAAAATTGCTGTCGGGCCAGTAAAAAACTCATATTTCCAATGTTTGCTGGCCCGATCGGGCCACCAAATGTTGAAACAATTGTGCACAATATTATGGTTCTTATTGCAAATTTGATACCTCACAGAAAATACTTGATTAGTGGTTTAAAAAGAGAGGAAAGAGGGGTCAATAATGAACAGTTTTGTGCCATTTTTTCTTCTTCTTCTGCCGACAGCTTAGAAAAGGCGCAAATTATTATAATTAGCATTATTTCTGCCCCGCCCCCCATCCGATCCCCCATGTAAAATGTGTACAGCATGTTCCACTTGGGATAGGTAGAAGGAAACAAATTAATTCTGTTATCAGTTCAGTTTGTATATAAAACTTGAATAAATAATAGGAAATATCAAGAATAATATTTGCTATACTTGCGGAAATAAGTTCAGAGAAATGTTGTCCGATTTGTAAAAGTTTAATTTGTGTTGTTTTCCATTCTGTTTATCCCCACACCCCCGTTTTGTGAATGGAGCTTTCCAATTCCAAATATGGAATGCAGTGAGTGTGCATGCATATAATTTACGTGAGCATAGAATGTTTACGATCAATTCATCAATGTTTGACACCAAAATTTCAACAACAAAAACCCACAATTTGAAAATATTTAATTTATGTGAGGTTTATAAACAATAATCTATGGAAAAGTGAGGTTAAAAGTCTGAAATGTGAGAGGATATTTTAATAATCGATCAAATTTGGTTCGCATGTAAAATTCAACATAACCTAGCCTATGTTGTGTGGATGGGTCTGGAATGTGTTGCCGCCGATGTTGTGACTGTGGCATTGTCCGTAAGTTCACGAAGAATTTATAAATGTTTGACTAACAGTTTTACAAATATAGCACCACAATTTGAAAAATGTGTCATTCATGACAAGTTTCAAAACATATTCTACGGAATTGTGAGATTAAAAGTCTGATATATAAGTACAAATTTCCATTATCAATCAAATTTGTTATGCATGTAAAACTCAACAAATCATGTTTGCCGTATTCGAAATCGGATACAGTATCATATGATCGTTGACTTGTCGATGTTTGCAGCCGATGAATCGGCGTTTTGACTTACAATTATTAGCTTAAAACACCACATTTTAAAAACATGTTATTTGTCTGAGATTTTCACATGACATTTACACAGAATGTTGAGGTCAAATTTGTATAATAACAGTGAATTTTCCACATTTTTGAATGTGCTATAGATGAATTTTCTCATTTTTTCTTTTGTTTTTCTTTATTTTCTTCGGGCCAGTAGATTTTGGTTTCGGGCCACCAAAATTGGAAAAATACTAATTTTACTGGCCCGACCGGGCCACCAGCAAAAAAAGTTAATTTCGAGCGTTGCATTACCAAATCTTTACTATCCCTTTAATAAATATTTTCTGAAATTAATGAAAAAATGTTGGGGCCCTACATTTATTCCAATCGGATATATTCATGGATATTTCAGTGTGGAAATGAAATAAATAAAATAACCCTCAAATCTATTTAATTTCTACTTTTATCTTTTATTTTACTGGCTGGTATAGGACAAGTATCATCTAGCGCCCCTCCCGGCTGGCTGGTTCTACAATGGCAGTCAGTATGTCAGGCATGGGTGGAGAGAGGACTAACACACATCCGGGTAAGTTCTAGCACAGTTCTAAATTTAATATTTGCTTTTGAGTAATATTTCCATTCAAACCGGGACACAATAATTAAGTACTGGTCTTACGTATCCCATGTATAGTTAAACGATCATTAAGATGATAATATTGTAGACTTAGATTGTTTTTTTTATTTATGTAATATGATAAATACTCATAAACTTGCAGTTTGGTACCTTGAATTTTGGTAAAATATTGATATTAAATTTATAATAGGTACATAATTATTCATTTTTAAATTATGCTTAATTAATTTTAATTGAAATATCAATATTAGAATAGTCTTGCTCTCATATAATAATGATTTCACAATAGGTATTCAGCTGATAGGTATAAATGATAAATATATTATAATTAATTAATTGCTTGGTGATTAATAACTTAGAACAGTTTTAATTATGAATTACTTTATATTACCTATATAGTTATGAATTGCTGTATACAATTCATTGTTGGAAATGTGGTTGATTAGCAATTATGCACAATGATCTGATATTGTTCTTTGTGTAATGTAGCTTTGTTTATTTTTATAGTGATTTACTTTTGTAAATTTTGTTGTTCCAATTCATTCAAATTCGAATGTAACAATTGCTATATTGTATTGTTTATACTATGTATGTTTTGATGTTCAATGTACACTGATCCTTTCAGCACTGCTGCTGATCAGTTTGAAATGTATACCAAAATAAATAAATAAATAAATAAATAAATAAACAGTGGGATAACATGGTCCGACTGGTTGTGGGGGGCACACTCTGTGTTTCTTTATTTTGTAAAGGATTTTCCCCTGATGTTTTGTATTGTTTTTATTGGGGGCGCTTCCCAGTATGTCAGCATGAGTGGAGAGAAGACTAACACATCCGGGTAAGATCCAGCACAGTGGCATAGCATGGTCCAACTGATTTTGGGGGGGGGGGGGGGGGGGTGGGGGTGGGGTACACTCTTTGGTTTTCTTTATTTTGTAAAGGATTTTCCCCTGTGGATGTATTGGTTTCCTTTGCCAGCCCCTTGATTAGAAATGTACATATTAAGGGTTGATGTGCCTTTGGGGGGGGGGGGGGGGGAGGGAGCACACCCTATGTATTTCTTTATTTTGAATTTGCATTTTCCCCTAATGTTTTGTATTGTTTTGGGGGCACTCCCCACCCCACCACCCATACCCCTGCCACTATGCCACTGTTGCAGCATCTATTATACAGTCCATTTTCATTCTTCTTCGAGAAAAAAAAAACATTTTTATTTAATTTAGTATTATTCATTTGGTATGTCATTAGTCATTTTAGGATCTTTAGGATGGTTTATGTTCACTTGGTCTAATCTCAGTTGGTCTACTTCCCATTTGGTCTACTACCTGATGCCTCCAAAACCCTAACCCTTACCCTAACCCTAACCCTAATCCACAACCCTAACCCTAATCATAATCCATAATCATAATCATAATTAAGCCGCCAGATTCATAATTTTCTAGTAGACCAAATGGGAATGGACCAAATGGTTGTAGACCAAGTGGCAATTTACCTTTAGGATCATTGTGATATTGTAATGCTTTTGGAATATTAGAGTGAATATTTTCTGTGTCTGAAGTAATGTAACTCCCTATTTATTTAACACTCAGATTGTGTAAACCACATTATATCAAGGATCATGAAAACTACCTTGCTTTATCAGGGTTAAAATAATAAATATATATATGTAAAGAGTTCATCCTATTAAAAAAACTTAATTTGTTACAATGAAGAGGATTTTATTATTCCAGACCTCTTTATAACTAGGTTCCACTGTAATGAAACAAATATATTTGATGTTGTTTATTTCAGAAATAGATGGTTTTGTTCAAGAATTCCTTGAGCAGACGAACCTGGCAGTCAAGGTCTACAACGACAGAATCGGCCAAGAAGTGCACGCCGATCTCTTTGAATGAGTCAAAACGATGGGTCATACTTTTCGAAACATTTTCGCACTATCCGCTTGCGACTAGTTATATAGTACTTTAGTTAATTGCGAGGTGGATGAATCTTTGTAAAATGTTATTAAGATCATCATCAATGTTATCAAAATAGCCATCATCATCATCATCATCATCATCATCATCATCATCATCATCATCATCATCATCATCATCATCATCATCATCATCATCATCATCATCATCATCATCATCATCATCATCATCATCATCATCATCATCATCATCATCATCATCATCATCATCATCATCATCATCATCATCATCATCATCATCATCATCATCATCATCATCATCATCATCATCATCATCATCATCATCAATCATCATCATCATCATCATCATCATCATCATCATCATCATCACTATGACCATCACTATCATCATTTCTTTGACCATCACCATCACCCACCACTGGGCTTTAACCTAGATAATCACTCTGAATAACTTATGTAGTATTAAAGTTATACATAATAAGTACAGGGTATTCATATGGCAACTGCTAATGAAATTCATTGGAACGTGTGGTATGTGCCTACAAAAACAGTTATAAAGCTTAATTTCCTGCTTTTAAAAACCAAATCTTATCTGTAACCAAAGCAGATTTTTCTTTGCTTCCTCTTGTATTAGTATTGCACGAGGCAAGTAATCCCATTATTGATGTGTGGAAGAGGCTAGTTAAACAGTTTGTTTTTGATAGTTTTATTTAAGTCTTTCTGAAAATAGTGTTGCCAGAATAAAGCACTATCCCAGGACCCTATTACAGAGAGAGATGCAATTGATTGTAAAGTTGCAATTAATTGTAAGTCAGATCATGTGACTAAATGTGCAAATTTGATTGGTTGAAATGCACAATTGTCTGACTTACAATCGATTCTATCTCTTTCTTCCTGGTGTTACAAGATGCACTGCTATTACATAAAAATGTGTGATTTTTTTTTTCTGCCCCTTTCTTTCTTTCTATCCAGAAATAGTTTTCTGTTGATGTGTTGTGCAGCTTTCATGATCTGTCTTTTAACAGATTTAATGAAACTGCTTTAACTTTATTACGAAAGTATAAACAGCGTTAAAGGGTACCACCACCCAAAAATAATATTCTTATAAATGAAAGGTAACATCTTTAGTAGGTACTGTAGTCCATTCCATCAACAATTTCAGAAAAATAATATAATTGGAAAACGCATCACCATACTACAACATGTGTATATGGGTTTGCATGTACAAAGACTACCTTTGTCCAGATTGAACGAATCGTCCGGGATTCTATTGTCTCCAAACGTACGTGTGAACGGAATTGTCGCACTCGCAAATGTTTGGTGCGTACGGAACCAGGAAATAATAGTGGTTCCGTAAGTGGTGGTAATGAATTGCATTGTTTATGAATTACACCAACCCTTTGCAAAATGTTGGGTATCTATTTGATATCACAAAAGGGTACCAAAACTTAAAATTATGTGTTGTTCTTTGCCTGGTGGTCTCCTTTAAGATAACATCCAAGTTCTGCTAATATTAGTACTACTGTTATTATACCGAGTGTTACAGTGTCATAGATGTGGATATAAGTAAAATGCGTTGGCAATTATTGCACAATGCAGATACAGTGTATTTTCTGGCTGTTTTAATTTTGTCTTTGAACGTTGTATGGCCATTCTGTTGAACTGTGCATCTTGGGATGAATGTAATTGGATTGATTCCTTGTACAAATACTTTATATCATTGATTCATTCTTTCATATGAGAGAAATTAATGCATGTCAACATCCATGCATTTGTGAGATTAAAAACTTATTCCGATTCATCACTTTAAGAAACATTCCACACTCACTTTTGTTAGAAGCTTCAAGAATGTAATTTGTACATGGTAAAATACTTGAAAAGTTCTAGCTTTCTACATCCAGATGAAATATGAAAAATTGCTATTTGTTTTATATACATGTACAGTATGTAACTTGATTGTATATGTTTACTATATGTGATAGAAAGTTGTACTCCCAACAGTTTATTTATAAAGATCTTGTTTAATTTTGATTCAAATGTTTTCACTGAAATTACTAATACATTCTCTCTATCCAATTAATTATCCATCTGCCTTCTGTATTCCGTCCAAATGAAGTTGTGATATACTTATACCTTGATTTGTATTTCTGAAAATAATACATGTACCTTTATCTTCCAAAGTTTGTTACACTTAATAGTGTCTGTTAGTTGTATTCTATTTGTTGCAATTCGTGAAAAATATTCAGTGTTTGATTACTGGAAAAAGTTGATGTGGTTTATTAAAAAACATGAAATATGAAGTAATGTGTCATTGTTTCTTTGTAAATTAAAAACTTATCACATCATTCAGAATAATCTTACAATGGAGAAAGACAATTTAATTGCCATAGGTAGCTCACTTATTTCACCGATTAATAAAAGCTTTAAAAAAATGCTTCTTGGGCAAGTACATGTTGAAAATTCATTATTTTACTTGCTCGAATGCTTCAATCACATACAAGAAACAAACATTGTATTAAAGGGATAGCCGAGTTCTGGTAAAGAGAGTACAGTTTTGCACCATTACATTACAAAATGAATAACAAATTTCAAATGACTCGGTAAAAAGCCTGTTATCATTAAAAAAAGAGCCGTTAAAACACACTAATCGGTTTTACCCATTTTAAATGAAATATTGAACATTATTACAACAAATGGTTATGTTTATGGATATTTCAGCCATTTCTTAACCGATTTTGATCAAATAAAGTTTATTCTGTCATTAAAATTGTATGCTCTTTCGAATTTGACACTCAGTTTTTCATTTTGTGTAGCGCCCTCTATACCAAAACTCAACTATCCCTTTAAAGGGACTTAGTAACATTGTCCAAATCCTCAAAATAAAATTGTAATTCTAGCGGTTCCTTTATACCTTGTTGTATTCGTATTAACAATAAAATCATGGGACAGCTTTCGGTTTTTCAAATTTCCCTTTCATTACAAAGATATGTATGATTGAAGTATTTAGATAAGAAAATCTCCGGGCGAGATTTTCATCCCTGTACAAAGTGAATGCAGTGAGTTGGTGAATATCACCCAATATCACTTTGCATTTTCGCTCATTACTTGGCCATACATTGTCCATTTGACCTGAAATTTTCACACAATACCCTGAGGACATATGAGATAACAACAGTATACATTGCATCAACCATTCATCAGTTTTTGCACATCTCAACAAAGTTACTAGATCCCTTTAAGCACTAAATAAATGTAATTTCATATTATTATTATTTATTATTGTAAGATTCTTTTGAATGATGTGATAAGTTCATAGAAAAAAGTGAAATATATCATATAGGTAACCGCGCACAAATTTGTTACAGCACAGCTCATACATAGAATACATTCCTTTTCTTCTCTCTATCACACACATTTATTTTCTTATTATACAGTGGAACCTTGTTATAAGAAGGTCTGTTTTCATGAAAATTACCTTGTTATATTGGGGGGGGGGGGGAAACTAATCTCAGAGCTGGGACCTAGCACATGAATTATTTTTAAAGCACAGCTCATGAATAAAATACAGTGGAATCTTGTTATAACAAGGTCCGTTTTCATTTATTTAAATTACCTTGTTATACTGGGTAAAAAAAAAATAATAATAATTTTAGAGCTTTATGGGACCTGCAAAATAACATGCATATTTAGAAAGTGGGATTTGTTACACCAGTGCCCTGTTTCATAAAACATTTGGAATTGTTTGTGTCCAATTATTGTAACTATTAAGTCAACAGCGAAGTAGCATGGAGCATTTCAGCTGTTGCCACGTTAGTTACAATATTTGGACACTTACAACAATTGCAAGTGTTTTATGAAACGGGCCACAGAGCTCTTTATTACAAGGTTCCACTATACTTTCCATCTCCCCCCCCCCGTCCTTTTCCTCTTTTAGTATTTATTCTTGCCTACTCTTCTCATGTAGAACAAAACTTAACCAATCAGTATAATTATCACACATAACTGTTTTGTAATTCAAATTTTCTTTATTTCATTCTATCCAGTTTCATATTTTTTTCTTTGTGCAAAAAAAAAAAAGCACATCAAAAAGTGGAGATGTTTCTCTTTTGAAATCATCTTCAAGAGACGCATGACTTTTTTGTTTGATACACATACATTCACAGTCACATCTTGCAAATGAAGTAAAGTGTACAGGTATTTCGAGTCCAAACTTGATGGTGAATCCGTGAATGTTCATTAAATATATAAAACATCTCTATATAAACCCTAAGTTCAGAGGGCTATCTTAGCAGGTCCAAGTCCATAGTATTTGCTTTCATCCAACAGTTCCTGATTCATTGAGAAGATATCGAAGCAGAGCAAGATAGCAGAGATGTAGCATTCTTGATGCAAAGATAATGAGCTCAAGCCGGACGGGGGCTAGAGCAACAGATAGTCACAAGAATCCTGAAAGAAGTTACAACTGGGGGTCCATGAAAATCAATTAAGCATTGTTAAAAGTTTATATTTTAGAAGTAACATCAGTACAGTATTGATGCTTGCTTGTGGTTCCATCTCAATCAGTTTAGCATGAAATGTTCAAAAATGTGTATTATATCCATGGGGTTTTGCATCCATTCTGAATGAATGCCGGTGTCGGGAGGTTGAATGATTGGTGTAGCAGAACCAACAGACCAAACATGTTTGGGATCTTTGGGCGAGATTCAAAGAAGTGACAAATCGTGTTTGAAGTAGATATTTTCCAATTTAACATTGATTCTTCAGCATTTGCTTCAGGATCAGAAGTTTGCGGGTTGCTTGGGCAGTGGGGGGAAACGAGATGTTCTGACTCCTTGGATGTGATTTGGAGTAGCAAAACGGATGTGTCGGTCGAGTATAGAATGCGGACTTGGCAGCAAGCATGACGGCCTCCTTCTCGTAGTGGCTAACTAATCCCAGATGCTTTTCTCACTTGCACCTGGAAAGAAAGAGAATAGGCAAATGAAAGGGGAAGTGAGAAATTGAACACAAATACGACATATAAAACAATCAAAAGGTCTACCTTGTCTAATCATATATACATATTAATGAATAGCTGTGACGTCACAATTTTGCACTCTATTGAACCGGTCTATTTTGAACCCTGAAATGATGCAATGCTCAAAATAAGCACAGGCCCGCTGGCCCTGGGCCACTAGAAATTACAGTATAATGTGCCTCGGAATAGAATTTATAGATTGATGGCGCAATATAAATGCTGGTCTATTATTATTATGATGCTTAATTCCACTGGTCCAAATGGGCAACCAAACATAACAGAATTTGTTATGATTTTCTTTGAATTGGGCAACCAAATTCAAGTTTCGGGCCCCTAGAATTTTTTTAATGTTTTTTTTACTTGCCCGACAGGGCCACAAGGCAAAACAAAAAAGTGAATTTCTAGCACAATTTCCTACCTGCTGTAGTTTTGGCTACCACCTCTGCAGCCTTCTTCTCCTCTGCTTCCTTTGCCTTAGCCTTCATCTCCAGCAGGCGCCCCTCTCGCTTCTCTAACGTGCCTGCAAAATGTTGGCAATTGTACAGATAGAATAAATGACAATTGACAGAACTTCATAATAATTCTGATTTTATATGGCCTAAGCAATCATCTCTAGCAGCCACCTCTCTTGCTGCTCTAGATCCCTTTAAACAAAACTGATAAAATATTTGATTTTTGTTTTACTTGCTCTACAGATTATTCAAATGATCACATCTTTCTTTACAAAACAATAATTTGAAAACTAAAATTATGTGTCAGTTTGTATCCTTTTGTTTATTTATTCTTTGCATTCTTGGATATTTTGCCACATGTTAGGTCTTATCTAGGGAAAGTAGCATACATGTTAATAAGTTCATTTCAAGTGCTAGTAAAGTCTTCAAATAAAATAACTTGTTTCACTAATTCCCATTGTAGACTAGATTGGAGAGGTTGTAAAGCGCACAGAAAAGTTGATAATTGGAAATGTGTTATAAAATAACAAGTTATTGTTATTTACGATTCACTTACTATTATGCCTTGATCCATATGCGATCCCAATGAACAAGGCTGAATACCTTGCAAACTGCAATGGAAGAAAAAAGACAGATAGTAATCAATCACCCAGTTATATGTCCTGTAAGATATTTTTAAGGATCGAGGGATGCATTAACAATCATTGCTTTTTACTGACCACTGGAGGCTGACACGTTTTTCAACGCTACCGCATGACATGTCATCTGAGCGAGCACCAACAAAAGCGGATTACGTAACCACTGTTGTTAAGTCTGCTGCTAAGTAAGTGGTTATGTAACCCGCTTTTATATGTGCAAGGTCAGATGACGCTTCATAATATGGCTGTTGGAAAACATGGCAGCCTCCAGTGGTCAGTCAAACAGTTTAAAAAACATCATTTCCATTATTAGTGATACCCACTTAGGGAAAATATAGGACTAGAAGTGAAAAGAATTATGCACTTTACCCTTAACAGTAAACAAAAATAACAGCGTTCCCCGGATTTATTTTTTTCAGGTGGCCAAAATGACACATCAGATAAGTGCGGTAGGTCCTAATTCTTTGGTGGCCATTACAAGTGCTTCTAGTGCCTTTAGACTTAAGTGGCCAACTGAAATTTTCTGGTGGCAATTGGTATCCGGGCCATCGATATAAAGGGAAAGCCCTGATTGGCCAACAGCAGGACACCTCAATGCTATTTTATTATTCAGGGGCCTATTGCATGCCATGAAGGCTTGCAAGTTGCAATTAAACACAACTTTATAAGATATCAATGCAAGTTGCAACCGTGCATCTGAACACAAATCAAGCGCAACCATGACAAAACACGAGACAGTAATTATGATAAAGAGGGCTAATATATACAAATTAAAAAATATGAATAATCCACTCACACAGACATTACGATACAGTACAACTTTTGTCACATTTTCACACCTTACTTTAAACAGTTTCTTCCTGCTACCACATCTACTGAAGTATATGGTCCAGTCAGCTGGACCATTTACACACACATACATGTAGCTACATTACAATTGCATCCCTTACATAGGTTATACTTTTACTTGCTAACTCGGCCGAGGCCACAGTCATCATCAAGTATTTATGCTTATGACATGTGGTCTCCTACTTTTTTCATTTCTCCCCTTATTTCTTATTTTGTATTATGCAGATGTTTTTATGATGGATTGGCACCAATCAAAATATTTGTTTTTACTTGTATTTTGATTAAAAACATATTTTGTCAAACTTACAGGTTACTTATTACAAATATTTGGATGATATTTCTCTGTATTAATGTGAAAAAGTGGAAATACAATAAACAAACAAATTACAAAAGCGTTGTGCGGAAATGAACCTCTTCCGCCTGCTGCACTATCCAACACAAAAATATTTTTGTTGGCCGATTCCTCCCTCCATTTACCAGCAAATGCAAAAAATCTTTTATGTGATTCATAATTACCTACTTTGTTGTTTTGAAGACCGCACGCAACAGTGTACGAATGGCCGGTATGCTTATCTCCAGCATATTTGCGTATATTGCGTGCAAATGGTCCAGCTGACTGGACCATATACTTTAGTAGATGTGCATTTACACGCAATTTTGCTGTAGATGAGCATACCGGCCATTTGTACTTAGTTGTACGGTACTTGTAGGCCTACATACTATTGCGCAATATCCAATTTCCGTTCAACAGTTGAACGCTGTGAATTTATGCGCGTTTGTGAAAGCTTGGGCTTGCAGTTGCATGAAGAAACAAGCACGCAGAGCTTGCAAGGGCTATGGCGTTTGGGCTATGGCATTTAAGTGCAAATTCCCCATAAATTATAAATTATCATGATTATCATTATCATATATTAAAAATAAACTTTAATTGGGCATAACCAAATGAAAATTAAAATTGCACGAAAATAATGCAAATGGTATTCAATGGGTTGGGACTTACCTAATGTAAATCATTATGCCCTTTGAAATTAAAAAAAAAACTGATATTTGCCCAAAATATGGTATTTAATCCATTTGTTGTGTCACCATTTTCGCCATTCGTTTTATGGCGCGCTGTGCTGTGAGCTTACATTTCGCGTGCGCGCCCCACCGCCAGAGCCCACCTCGCTGTCGCTACCCGATCGCGTGGCATAGCGCATGCAGCACACACGGCGGCGTATCGCAGCGGCGAATGAGGGCTAAATTCACCAAATCGTGGCCCCACAACCCTCGGTTTGTGCGATAAAACGAATGTGTGAGGCAGAAAAAACTTCCGAGATTATATCGTAAAAACACCTGAATCTTCCAAAAATACAATTTTCCAAACTGCGGAATACTTCCGATCACGCCTGCGTCGCGATGTACACTAGCGAATGGGAAACTGTATGGCCAAGTATGCCCAAGTATGCCCAAAAGTCACACTGCCGTATAGCAGTAGTGACTTCACTAACCCCCGTTTTTTTTTGTAGGACTGTATATGACGTTAAATTAATCACTGTGTGTTTTTTTATTTTCTCACCAAACTTTGCAGATCGTGCTAGATGACAGGTTTAAAATCCTCCATTTGGAGGCGTCACGTTGCCCCTAGCGAAATTGAAATGGGCTACAATTTTATTCGTTGGTCCTGAACTGCACGTCAATCCAGCATCACCGCACACGTAATAATGGCGTTCACCGTGTAGCTAGCGCAAATTGTATTACGTCATCAATCATACGAACTTGTTTTGGTCGGAAGCAAGGCTCATCATCAACTGTTAAAACTGCAAAGTAAAAATGTATAATTTAATTTAATGTGTGTACGTTTTTTCATAAAAAATAAATATATTCCATCGTATTTTATTTAATTCTATTCAAAAATCAGTCGTTACAATTTTTAAATCCATATTCTTTAAAAGTTTGAAAAACAACAATTCGCAAGCAAAATACGGTAGTTTCATCTCAAGCGCACTCAGTGGCACACACTTTATTTCCGATTTGACAGGCATACAATAATGTGCGTAAGTAATTTACAACGTATCAATTCATGGCTGGACGAAGACTACCTAACGAAAGGTCATTTCAGCAACACACTTTTCACGGTACTTCCGTCGCAAGCGTGTGCGATGATCAGCGCTCGACGCGACTGCATGGCAAATGAACGTGAAATATTGGCTGATTCATAGCAAGAAAAGTGGGTAAGTATCAAAAACACATCTTTCAATGATTTAATTTCACCTTATAGATTACAAATGTCATGTCATAAGTGGAATGAATGAACGGGGAGAAACCCTACCTTACGTTTTGATGTAGGTGGGGATGTGGGTACCTGTATAGGTACCCACATGTAATGGGGATGCTTCCGATTGCTCTAAAATTCGATATTTCAGCAAAGTTCACTGCCAAAATGCGGCAAAAAAGGACTTACCGATGTCGAAATTGATCGAGTTTCTTGATTCAAAACACGAACCGGATCTATGATTTTTACTAGTAGTAGTACCTCTTGTGTATACTTCACATGCATACTACGTGGTTCAGTCAGCTGTTAGTAGGGAGTTCGGTGACTTTTGGATTTGTTGAAGGAAC